>JAADJF010000079.1:0-59310 GCA_012932015.1 Fusarium acutatum | reverse complement strand
GGATCTTGAATTGACATATATTATGGCACTAGAGACTGTTTATCAGTTTACTGGCTAGACATCTGAATGGTCAAGTTTAAACACAACTAGTTATATCTTTCAAGTACAAGTGTGTAACTCACAGAAGGCTCAAGGGGCATTGAAGGGCTTCATATAAGAACATCGAGTAATGAAGCCATCCCACTGTAGTGAGAGTATAAGTATTAAGCTCATATAGAACATCTGTATCATGCCCGTTGATGTGGTGCTCATCCCTATCGCTGCTTCACCGAGGCCCAATATGTACAGGACCTTCATCTCAAGTCTCCCAATGAAGTCACCACGTGTATGTTTAGACAGTCAAAAAGTCTATGTTCTCGAATGAGGAGATTGTCGTAAGGTTACAAGGATGTGTCTGTCAACGATTCAATATGAAGACGCCCTATAAGCCCATAGGCGGATGCTGATACAATCAGAGTTCTTAGCGTGGGCCATATCGATATTTGAAACACACCAGGAAGCTTTTGCCCGACTCCAATAACAATCTCCACGCTGATACCTAGCAATGCATTAAATGCTTCACTTATTCGACTCGTCTCAGGTGAGATTTGGCGGTGATGTTGCAGGGCAATCCGCACATTGAACACAGTTAAGAGCACGCTCTATATCCAACAATATATCAGAGACAAAGCAACCGGGCGACACTTGCACATTCGAACGCCTTATGTAGGAACCCGTGTTAAAATGTTTTATGTTGGCCCTGCAAGTGCAGCCTCACAAAGACATCTCACCCAAAGTGCAAATTGGCAAGACATGAATATGCTTGAGTAAGACGAGCGAGATATTGCCAACTCATCAAAAATCTGCACTTTTCCGCTCCGTCTCAGTCTCACGAATAGAACATCGCCCAGTCAATTACTAGCCAGCAAATGACAAGACTGGATGAATAGTCACATAGGCGTGGGTGAGTGGGTGAGTGGGTGAGTGGGTGAGTGAGTGAGTGGTCGGATCCGCGGCATTGGGGGACCCCTTGTAGTGTGACGTCGTGTGCATAAACAGGGGGTATTTACGATGCAGATGCAGTGAAGAAGACTCTATCGTATCTGGGGGGACTAATAGGATCAAATCCTCAAATCCTGCTTCGCCTCGTTGAGAGGGACGGCAGATGGAAAAGAGACATGGCATGCGTGTTATATTGCTCAAGAGGCTTATACTCTTGGTCTGGACCTGATTGATTCTCTCGTATCAATTCGTCTCTTCATTCATACACCTATCAATATCTCCCCGCATGTTTATCCCTCAAAGAGATCGACAATATCGTCTAAGCCGCCGACCTGTAACTTATCGGTCTGGGGTATTTTACTCATAAATCGATAGTGTCTCCCTCGGATGATCTCCATTCCCCCAAGAGCAATTGTCAATTCCTTTCATCGTGATAACCCCGTCGTGTTTCCGTCGTCTTGTACGTCATAACCTACCTAGTCCTCATCAACAAGGACATCCCTGTTAGGTCTTTATCAGCACCAGCACCAGAAGCACAGTAACTACAGTAAAAAATACCAGAGTCTTCCAAGTGCTTAGAAGACAAATTCCAGTTAGTTTCTTGTTGAGTCGTGGGCCCTGCTTCAGGTACTATCCTTACAGAAACCCCCATCTGGCGCGACTCAGGACTGACTCTGAGTCTCTGACGTTAGAACGCTGGTCCTTGTCCAACAGAAAGAAAATTTGCTTCAGATCACCAAGTAACAACAAATAAAACCCAATCGGGCACAAATCTACCGTTGGAGTTGTGCCCTTACCGAGACTTATATAACACTTGAAACTTCATATCAAGTGAGACATACATACATATACATACGCCTACGCATACATACGCATTACAGATCACTACCGACACTAGCACTAGCGAGTCTTGGCCCATCATGCAGAACTCTCCTCGCTCTGGATCCTTTGAACGTCGCAGTTCTGTCCATGATAGAATGCCAAGCCCATCTCCCATCCGATCGCCATTGTCCAGGAGCCGTACCCCTTCACCCTCTCGTGGCCGAGCACAAGCACCTCGTGGGAGACCTTCATCTCGCATGGTATCGCGCTCTAAATCACGAGGAAGACTATCCTCTCGATCAAGCTCGCGCTCTCCATCTCGTCGCTCCAAGCGCAGCGACAACCATCATCACCATGGGCTCTTCAAGACTACGGCTGGCCTTCTAGCTGGTATTGGCGTCGCTGCTGTTGTAGCCCACAAGGTCTGGCCCAAGGGTGTTCTGTACGGTGATCATGAGGACTGGGAGCATTCTTCCAAGCATCACCGCTCAGACCGCCCTCACCATCGTCGTCGCCGCTCACTTGAGAATGGTGAGCGTGTAGTTGAGCGAACAACTCGACGTCGTGGCGATGCTGTCTACTACGAAGAAGTTGATCGCAGGCGACCTCAGAACTTTGAGCGTATGCCACGGCCTGAGTATGAGAGGATGAGGCAGCCTGCTGAGCGATTGCCATGTCCTGTTGATGATCACTATGTTCAGGCCCAACCAGTCTATGCTGAGTGGAAGAGGACCGTCGTTCAGCCTGCTCCTATGCACCCTGAGTGGTGACATAGCCTGAAAATGGACTGAGTTTTCATACTTTTATTTATTCTGCTGTCATTTATGTCTATTGTGTGGTTTGGATGGAATTGAATTGTACTGCAACGGAGTTGGTTGAGTGTTATTTGACAATTTTTACGACCTTTATGCTACATGAGACAATGATACGGCTTTCAGATGCACATGGGATTGGTTTATAAATATATATTTTCAAAATGTGTTCTATAATATGCGTAATTCTGAGACTGCCATGCAATCACCGGTAAGAGTCTCCCCAAAAACCAAGCTTGCCGACCTATATGCGTATGTATCATGATCCTTTCAAGTCAATTCGCGTTTAGTATATACCGCATAATCCACTCAGGGTTCTGCCCTCGTTAAATGCTCGATGCTGGCGAGGACGGCGGTGAACTGTTGGGTAGACTCCCTGTTGTCTCCCTTGGCGCTGTTCTCTCCACAGCATCCTGCCAGCCCTTGCCGGCGGTACGTCTCACAAAGACCGTGTTGAGGGTGTCTCCAAAGTACCTCTCACGACGTGTAGTTCTCCTCTCGCCCCCTTCCATAGCTGAATATGCACTGCGTGTCGTGCGCATCCTCTTCCGCTTGCCCCCCTCGCTTAGGAGGCTACTCAACTTAAGCCGCTCTTGCATCAGGGTGTTGTCAAACTCAACGATCCCGCGTACCCATGGCGCCACGTCTAGGACGATGAGTTTTGTGGTCCTGTCAAACACTGATGGGTCAAGAT
Organism: Fusarium acutatum; assembly: GCA_012932015.1. Classification (NCBI taxonomy): domain Eukaryota; kingdom Fungi; phylum Ascomycota; class Sordariomycetes; order Hypocreales; family Nectriaceae; genus Fusarium; species Fusarium acutatum. The sequence goes on along the minus strand of JAADJF010000079.1, from coordinate 56,001 downwards.
AACTGGCTGCTGACAGCTTCTCATTTATGGCAATAGGATCGAATGCATACGCAAGGTCCATGCGGCTCAGCGGCGCGGTTTGAGGCTCAAATGAGTGGTCAAGGGACTCGACCACCCGCTTCTCTGTGAGTGGTTCGAGGAGTGTCTTGGGAGTGTTGAGTGTGGGTGAAGTATGCATAAGGCTTTGCCTTGCTAGGGATTTGAGAGACAAGGAGAGGTTGACACTGGGTGAGGACTGCATCACCTTGGGGTCTGCCTCAAGAAGACGGCTTCCGATGATGAAATCGTCTCGCATCTTGACTGGTATTTCAGGCAGTTCCGGATCGATCATCTCCTGAAATCTGATCCCTAAAGTGCCGCTTGTCAATAGATCTGCATCGCTCATTGAGGTGCAGAACTCATCGAAGGCTGCAAGTGCCTCAAGCCTCTGGCTTTGTTGCGATAAATGTTGAGAGACACCATCGGCCCATGACGGCAAATCCAATGTCGCGTTCCACTCGCCCATGTCTAATGCCCAGGAATCCCATGCCTGTTTCATTGCCTCCTCTTCTGACTCCAATGGATCAGGGCAGGTAGCGATCAGGTCACGGCCATACCAGCCCATGCCCTTGCAGTAAGTGTCCTCACTCAGCACTCGTACTACATCGCTGTTTTCGTCTAGGTCGGTCCCTTTGGGCCATCGCAGGTAGAACCAGTTGAAGCCTCCCTTGCGATCCCCGACCCCGATCTGGCACCAGTAGTTGAGTTCTGTTAGCGAGGACCTGAGGTCGTTATTTCTAGACTTGTACAAGGCCTCAACAGCTGTGCGTCGCAGAACATGCCCTTCATTAGCTGCGGCGAGAAGACAGAGGTCGACAGCAAGATCCATAGGTGGAGGTGCGAATCGGAAGATGCCATGGAGGTTAAGGCTCTGGAGAGGCACCAGGCTTTCGTCGTTGCAGGTCATGATGAATGGTCGTTTCGATTGTGCCATCATTCCCATCAGTGTTGTCCAAAATTGCTTATCTTCCTCGTATAAGACGTCAACTTCTTCCAGCAGAATTAATGACTGCTTCTGGCTCTTAGCCGAGCTGGCTTTTGTTGTTTCGGGCAACTTCTCCTCGGCGGGTTTCTTGGCGGGTGGTTTGGAGACTCTCGACCTTTGGAAAAAGGCAGTCATCGTGCCTTGCTTCCCCGACTTCAAATCCCGAGAAGTCTCATCTTCGTCCGTGGTTCCAGGACCCGGATCTGCACGGTGTTGCTGAACAAGGTGGTTTCGTGTCATGTCGCCAACCTTCTCCAAGATATCCTTTCCATTTCGTCTACTTGCAGAGTTGATTTCGAATATTTCGAATCCCAATTCTTTGGCTATTGCGTAAACCGTGGCCGACTTGCCACTCCCGTGAGGACCACTGATAACCACGGCATTCGTCAGTCTTCCCTGCTCCATTCCGGAGTCGCCATTTTGAACGACTGTCTTCTTCAGCAATCCTGAGCCGGCAGGTGCCCAATCGTCCTCGTTTTCAGGGATCTCACCCATCTCGTTTGCTTCCTCTTCGCTACTGACAATAAAATCATCCAGCTCATCCTTCTTTCTCTTCTTTTTCGGTGCTGCTTTTGATTTTGTCTTTCCCTTGGTTACTGTATTATTGGCTGTTGTGGTTACAGACTGAACTTTCAGTGTTTGTAACCAGTCCCTTAGTAGGAGGGCCTCTTTTCCAGCCTGGAGGATCTCTGACGCTGTAGTTGGAGCGTACTTCTGCGTCCAGGCCAGACATTCACACGTTGATCTATCATATGCAGAAAGGCTAGTCTCAAGCATTTTGTATAACCGGCTGACTGCGGGGTGTGTTCTTCTTGCAGTGACCTCGGATGTGTCGCACATTATCGCATCATCATTATCGACGGTGCTCGCCATTCGTAGGGTCCTGAGTTCTGACCGGACCCGTATTTGAAGTTTTCGTCCACTTTCAAAGCGCCGGCTAGGGGTTCGTAGTTCCTTGGGCGCGGGTTCAAAATTATCGTGATTCCTAGGCAGTGATTCTCGGAGAGCAGCAAGATCCATATTGGCACAGAACCTGTCCAGCACAGACTCGTCGGGGGTGATTGTGACAGTAGAGCCTTTGGACTTTTTATCCATATGCTCGCCGGATGACAATGAGGCAGGATTAAGTTCGAGATCAAAGCCACGAACATGAGCCATTCCCTTTGTTGGCCACAGAGGCTGCATAGCCCCAGGTACCCTGGTTACGCCAGTCTTGACGCCAAACCGCGGGGGTTGCTTGTTCACGATAAATGGGTTTCGAGGCTTTTTAGGAGACATTGGCGTGGACATGAATACAGTCTGTCGTGCCGAAGACGGTTGCCCCTTGGAAGCAGATTGGCTTTCCGTTTTTGTGTTTTGCTTTGCCTTCCCAGTAAAGAATGGGTGTGTAGTCTTTGACATATCCTCGATTTTGGCCATGCAGTCCTCTTTTGCCTTCCTTCCTCTTCTCTTTGGTGGTGTTGGTGGGAACAATATCTTGCCTTCCAGGATCTGGGTTATCTTATCCCCCATATCTTTTCGGTTGGCTTCGTCACGTCCATACTTCATGCACGCCATTCGAGATGGAGGGCTCTTCGATTTGGGCTTTGGGGGCGATCCCAATGTCCCTGTCTTCGGGTTCCATTTTAGTACTTTGCCCTTGACATTGGGATCCGTGTTGCTGGAAGGATTGGATTGTGGAGTGGTCTCGGTGGGTTTTATAAATGCGATACTGGTCGGTTCGGGTTCCGTTTTGGCAGAGGCAGGCTCCTTCAGCTTGATTCCAAGACTTTGTTCAATGGTCGCGTTCGAGTTGCTGGAAGCTGCATCGCCCTGGCGTTTTCGTCGTGGTCTCTTCGGTCCAGGCGCATCATGTGGGAGCGACGCGTCGGCTTTTCGACGTCTTCTATTGTTTTGGGCTTCTGGCACTGGTTCAGCGTCTTCGTGAGGAGTTTCGCTGCTCAAAACTTTGGGCGATGGTTCTGCGCTGTTTGGGGGGTGGGCAACGTCGGCAGCAGGACCTTTAGTAAAGAAAGGGTGGACTTTCTTCACCTCAGGTTCCCTCGTGCCTTCCTGGGCCATCCTCTCGACCAAGACCGATCCCATTGATGCGTCGAAAGCTGCGAGAGTTGCGGTGTCAGCATGCGACGAGCTGGAGATTTCGATGTCCTAAGCACCTTTAAGCTTAACGTTTAACCACCATTTCACGAATGTAACACCGGAATATGGATTCTTAGGATAGCAGAAAGAAACAAAGTTTAGTAAGATCTTATAGTAATAGAGAAAAGTTTCCAACGCGAGGCGAGCCTTTGTCTTGATGCGAATGAACTGAAAGCGTTGCCCGTGGATATAGTTGAATAAAGAGCTTAGCCAGGGTACGCGTTAATGGAAATGGTAGAAACCACTGAACGCGTCGAGATTCGCGCTAGATAGTACGTACCTAGGTTCTCTTCTACATCAGGGATCATTTTGGTGGCAGGCGTTTGAGATCCACTGATCCCGCCCCACTAACGGAATTTGTTTCGGCCCGCTCTAACTTTTTTTTTTTGTGAAGCTTCACCTGCCGATCGCCAAAGGAAAAAGTGAAGGTCGAAAGTCTAGATACAACGAATTGTATCTCTTTCAGCCCACGGTATAATTCACCATTACAGTACCGTAGTCGCCATGGCTTCCGAGTATAGAATACACAAGCCATTTGTGCTGGCGACCCTTCCCCGACCCTTGGACCATACTGAAGGCCGCATCGTTGCGCGGGAGGTCTATGGTTTGCGCGATGGTCAGAAGAAGAGGAAGAGGACAGAACTGGTTGTTGGTGTGGATGGAGAAACTATTAGCATCTACGATGTATGATTTCTCACCAGATTTTGGGTAGGCTGTTGCTGACTATGCACAGGTTCCGGCTTCGAGATTGATCACTTCTTATCCTATTCCTCCTCAAGAATCCTTTACCTGCGCTCCTTACTCGGTTAGAATCCGACGAGCTGGATCCAACGACGTTTCTCGATACACATATATCTCTACTCGCGATTCTAGAAGCCAAAAGATCACTTTGTTTAAGGATGTTGTCCACCAGGATGGCAAGACTACCTCCACAACGACCGCCTCCCCCGTTCTCAAGTCTTCAGCTGTCCGATACTTGACATGCTCTTCCAGTGTGTCAGAGACCTCTAGTACTGGCGATGTGATTGCAGTCTGCGAAAACGGAGAGTTCATTTCACTTTCCTCCGAAACCCTTGCGATCCAGTGGACCTCACCCTCAAAGTCAGCATTGCAGGATGCTATCGCTACCCAGATCGAGAGCTTCGAGGTGGACTACGTTACCTCGGGTACGCTTGCCGAGTTCAGCGAAGGGATCTTCAAGGATAAGCCTGAGATATTCAGTGCGCTCCCTAAAACACCTGCTTCTGAGCCGGAGCTGGTTGCGTTCGTGTCCAAGACGTTGAGCCAGAGCCAGGAGAGCCGTCACTTGGTTGTTCTCGCTGTCGCCGCAGGCACTTCAACAACCTCTGACATTCAGAAGCTATCACCCCTCGAGATCGCTCCCATCGGTGCCCCTTCGCCCCGTGGCACTGATAAATCTACCTACCAAATTGATGCGCCAGCAGCTCTGCTCATGCAGCTACAACAAGGCGCTCTTAATACCTACGACCTTACCACCCCTGTTCCGAAGCTCAAGTCCGTGGTGCATATGGAGAACGCAGTTTCTTTCGCTCGTTTGTCTCGACCATTTGTCCTGTCATGCTCACTCGAGTCGATTAGTCTCTACAACCACCAGTATAGATCCATCCATGCAAATGCACCCCTCGATCTTTCCGAGGTCCTTGAGGAGGATGAGAAGCCCCAGTCGTGCCAATTGATTAGCTACCTGCGAAGTCAGGAGCTAGCCGTGGCCCTGATTGACAACGTCCTGGTCTCAATCCAGATTGAGCCCCCTAAGAGCCATGGCAAGCGACGCAAACAGGGTCTTCTGATTGACTCTATCGGTCGTGGAACTGCCACTGAAATCCCAGCGAAGAAGGCCAAGACAGACAAGCTATCAGCAGACTTCTCCAAATATGTCCCTGGCTCGATGACTGAGCAATATATGAATAAGCTTCGCAACGAGCTTGAAATTGCAGATGCGCATCTTACAAAGGGCGACCTTGGGGAGTGGGAAGGTCTCCTACGGAAGCGATTTCGCGTGGGTCTTCGATCAACGAGCGAGAGCACTGAAGCAAAGGAGAAGGACGCCCAGGAACTCCCTGAATGGGAGTGGCACACAGGAGGCAACCGATACGCTGTTGTGGATCGACGCTGGGTACTCTATGCGATTGGGCGAACCTTTTCCATTCCTACAACCGAAGCACCAGAATCACGACCTAAGCTGCAGTTGATCCTGCCCGACACGAACGTCACATCCTATTTGGTTGTTGCTGGGCACCTGACCCTCTCAAACTTGAAGGCTGCATTCAGAGAAGAATTGGAAGTGGAAGCTCTCGACAACAAAACCATTGTTGAGGACCTTCTGACAAGCTTGACTGATGCTGACCCGTCCATGACGCTGGTGTTGAATTACCTTCAAGCTACTCAGCTTGGCGAACTGGAGCTACTTCTGGCTATCCGTGCTTTGATGCTCAATCTTGACCTCATCCCTGATCCCAAGAAGCCAGCTAACAACAAGCTTTTGAAAGACGAGGCACATGACGGGGCTGAAAACTACGAGATGGACCTTGACGATCTTGAGCGAGACATTGCGATCACGGAGTACTACCTTGGAGATGATAGCAGCAGCCGCTCGCGGGGACTCACGTTGGCTTTCGCTAAGCTATGGCGGCTCCCAGCTATTACCACAGTCAAGGCCATCCGAGCTACGCTCAAGACGGAGGAGATCTTGTCGCTGATCTACACCCTACGAGTGGAACTTGTCCGAGGTGCGTGGACATCGCTGTACATCGACCCAACCAGCTTTGACTCGGAGGGTAACGACCCGCCTCCGGACGGTGTGATCACTTTGATCTCGGACCTTCTCGGTCGGTGTATTGATGCCGTCGGCGCTGGAGGATGGTTGTTGAACGACGCCATCTCAAGCGATAAGTCTGAGACAGGCGACCTGTTGACAGCACTCAAGCTTGAGGTGACTGCGGCTCTCGAAGGTCTAGAGGAGGCTGTGTACCTCAACGGCATCGTTGGCGAGGCAGTCCGCTTCGGCCTTGCATCTCAAAAGAGCGGCGCCGGCCGACAATCATGGAACACAAACAACCCAGTTCCCATGAAGATGGAGGGTCCGGAATCTCGAATGCTCCCGTTGGGCCTCAAGACGAAGCAACTGCCAACCAAGAGCAAGGTTGTGTCGGGCGGCGAAGTGGTGCAGCGAAGCACCCGAGAGACAGGCCAGCTGATCAGCCGCAAGGTGGAGGCATACTCACTCGAGAAGCTAGCAATCTAGAGTTATGGAGAACAGAAGGTTTTCGAAGAAGGCAACCAGAAGAATGCGCTACGGAGGCTCTCACCTGGAAGCACGTTCCCGGTCTGCGACACCACATGGTATGCGGCTGAAAGTCGCAGTGTTCATTCTGACACCAACGGAGCTAGTCCTAGGGCCTTGCTTATGGTGGAGGGATTCCAGTTTCGAAGAGTCTATTGGAAGAGCATAGGCCAGCCTACGCCCAGGAACCGTGGTGAAGCATAAAGAGACGCGGGGCAGAGCTCAAAGCTAAGGAGATCGGCTACCCACGGCGCACGTTGGAGCCAAGAGGGGGGTGGGTGTTGATGTGTTAATTAGGATCACATGTTGATGAGATTTTGGGTTATCAGACAAAGATGTTTGTTTACAGCGATATTGTGAGGTCAGCATAGCAGAGTTCGGTGGCTGCATATGGCATCTCATCTACCGATGCAGTTGCAAAGAGATATAGACAGGCGTATCAAAAGAAAGGATGGTTTAATCTCGGCGTCACGGACAGAAACGTGCAACCAAGGTCGACGGAACTTGCTTACTACGTGACATGCAATGCAATAACTACTCGCTTTGAGAAAAGGCAACCCTATAAATTCTGTTGCTAGTCGCGAATGTTTCAGAGACGTCGGGATATTGCGACGAACCACAGAGTACCATTGAGCGGCTGTGGAACCTGAATATGCAGTGTAAGGACCGAGCAAGTATGGATTGTGAGGGAATCGGCCTTTCGTTAAGCCCTGCGCTGCGGTTACGTGCAGCCAGCGTGGTGGTTCATCATCCATTGGCTCTTTGGGACATGACGTTGCTGATCTCTTACGGGAGTGAGTCACCGCGTGTCATGGAGACCCGAAAGTACTGTACAATCGGATATCAAAGCCTCGAAAGTGTGTATGACTATCGATCAGCATCAGAGACTCTCAAATGGTTGCCTGTTTCTTTACCCAAGCCCAGTCCCAGTCAGTGTACGAGTGTTGGCCTTGAGTTTATGAGCACAGCCTGGAAATGGGCCAAAGCTCATCGCGGAAGCACTGCCGGCATGGAAGGGTTGTGCAGCTAATGCATGGAGCCGAACTACCAGATGATAGATAGAAGGCTTGCACGGCTTGAAAGAAAGGCTGCAGGTAACCGAGGACGTGTTCAATAGGAGTGGAGTACATGAATCGAAGTAAGCAAACATTTATGCATTAGAGAAAAGAGATAAGAAAAAAAAGGAAAAGATTTTTTTTTTTACAGCATGAGAGCCCTGCATTGTAGATCGATTTCGGTTTATTTGGTTGGTGGAGATGAGATGTAAGAACCCATTGATAGTGGATAATTGCAGCAAAAGCGACATTCTCACGAGGACAGAAACTAGAGGCGAATGAGGAGCGCGTTGCGAAACTTTAGTCATGTTCTAGAAGGAAAACGGATGACAAATGGAGAAAGCCGAGAGACTAGAGACTCCAAGGCGCCAAGCAGCTACAACGTAGCAATAGGCCAAGAGGCCGAGGCCGAGTACGAAGACGTGACTGATGATGATGATGCCGGCCTTTACCGATGATGTATCCATTAACTTATTCCCAGCAGCAAGCAAGCAAGCAAGCCATGATCCTTGAGGCCGGAGGTACGGTACATGTTTAATTAAGGAAACTGGTGATGAAATGATAGACAGGAGTCGAGCAAGCTGAAACACTTGATCACCCTCATGTACATGAGGTAGGTAGTGACACGTCCCTCTCCGGGTAAAGTCAAGGGACCCTGCGACCGTTTGTGGTCAGTTCGTCATTTCGTCCTGGAGAGTTTCTTGATGCTGCTAAATTCATTCAGTTTAGGTCTACGAGAATGCCCCACGTTGCGCCCCGTTGCCGAGCGGGTGGCGCAGTACAAGACCCAGGAGGCAAAAATACGCTGGAAAACGGTTTTCTCTCGTAAAGAAGGGACAGAGCCAAATACTTGAGCGTCAGAGATCAAACTGAAACGGAGGTACCCAAACTTGAGAGGCTAGAGAGGGTGGTCATAGATACAGCCGACGATCTAATTCCAGCATCAAATTCCAGTCGCGAACCCTGCAGCGACAGAAGATCTCCAGAGACCAGCCTTGCAAATGCACAAGCGATGATGTAAGGCTGTTAGCGTAGACAGCGGCTACCTACGTCACTAGACCCAGGACAAAGACAGGGGGTCATTCCCCACTGCTCCCCGGAATTAAGGTGCGGTTACAGGGGCCTGTTCCCATTATTGAGGAATTTCTCTGTCTGGGAGACAACAATGAGAAGACAAGAGAAGAGATGAAATGGATTGAAAGCACGAGGATCAACCAGTGAGATCATCATCACACGAGTAATCATGCTGAGCGATACTGAGGAACATACAATTGCCCACCAAAAACTTGGAGCGTATAACCACGAGGACGCTTCGCTAGGTACCCGTCACCCACCATCAACATCACCACTTGTACAGTCACTCACTGTACAATTACGGTTGTCTAAGCCCGAAATCTACACACCCACACACATTCCCTACCCTTCCATCAAGTGACGGTTGTTCCTCTCTCTGCTCCTACGCCTCTTCCGCGTGCCTGTTCCAGCCAAAAGGATACTAGATACCTACGTCTTTGTACCTCCCCCCCCAGCCTTCATCTCGACTCAACTGGGCTTCCATCTCATGGATCCATAACCTGATAAACCATCCCCTCCATCATCTTCTACTGTAGCATCCAATCTTCCCTTTCTTCCCGTCCCAACCCTTCTACTTTCCTTGCCGCTCTCTTCTTATTTATCCTTGAATAGTATTTACCTGCCTTTATTTACTTGGCATCCACCCAACTCTTGCACTTTAACAACAACACAGCTCTCTCTACGATACTAACAACTCTTCGGGAGCGCCCACTCTTCTAACCTCTGCAACGCCGACTCAAAATTATACTATATTATACTATATCACACATTTAGCTTAACAACGCTATCGAAGCTCGTCTGAGCTCAAACAAGCCATGAGCGGCGGCTCAACCGTCCAACGCATCGATGCTCTCGATGCCTTCGCTCGAACCCTCTACCTTCGTGCCAAACAATCAGGTCTTCCATTTACCGACGTCGCAACTGCGGTTCGAAACCTACATATAGCCCTACGACATCTGCGCATCGAAGCAGCCGACCAAGACTCTGTTCTCAGCAATGTCCAAGCCTCGTCCTCGTCCGTCTATAGTCGCCAGCTCGAGCCTCTCGTCGATGACTGCGAATTCACCCTCGGCCAACTTGAGCGTCATCTAGATAAGTATGGGGACGGCCGCGCTGTCATGCCAGAAGATGAGCGCCAGCGCGATCAAGAACTCTCGGTCATCAAGCATAAACTGGTTGGGGACAAGACCAGTGTAGAGATGTTTCTCGACGCCGTTCAGCTGCATGCCGAGAACGGACCCACCAGGGTTGTCGAAGGCCAAGAGGGACTTGAGAGAATCAAGGATGTGGTTGACGAAATCGCCACTAAGCTATTCCGAAACCGCAACGAGGGCAGTTTTACTGAAGACGAGGATGGTCTCTGGCGCGAGTTCAAGATCGAGCTCGAAGGTCAAGGGTTTTCCCCCAAAGTGCTACGCAAACACAAAGTACGTGTTGATCAAACCTCCCTTGTAGATCGTTACGACTAACACAGCGTCAGGATGTCCTAAGAGCATACGTTCGCGAGCTCGAGTCCGTTCAGAACCAGTACGGCGGTAACTACCCCACCGTGAGGGGTCTCCTGGAGCATGAAGCAAGATCACAGCCCACTTCTCCCCAAGAGCTTGACAGCAGTCCCTACAGAAAATATCCACCCGTTATTATCACTGGTGGCCGAGGGAGGTCAAACAGCGACGCCGCGAGAGAGCCTATTTCGTCGTCCCCAAGAGATGCCGACAATGAATCCGACTACTCCATGGCAATGGTGTCGACCCGGGATCTCCTCGCCATGGATAACCTTAACACACGAATGGCAAATCTGAATGTCCAGGGCAACGACCAGTACAGTTTGTCTCCTGGACATAGACAGATGCCACCAAACAGTTTGACAGATGTCCCAGAGTTGTCAAGTTCCCCAATCACACGCCACATTGAGTCATCTCCACGCTTTATGCCCCCTATGCCTCATTATATCAATAGCGGGCCCCCCTCTTACGGGAGCAGTCCCCGGAGCAGCGCTCCTCGACTTGCTCCTGACCGATGGGGTAATGAGATCCCTCCTGATGCCCAGTGGACCAGAATTAAACGGGAGCTAGTTAGCCCCGAGGTCCTTGAACGAGCTGGTGTGCGCTATGAGGCTCGCCCAGACTACGTTGCAATCTTGGGCCGTTTAACTCGAGAACAAGTGTCCGAGTTCGCCCGCGAAAGTGCTGCCTGTCGAGCTGCTCGTTCACGACGTGGTCCTCCGCCTCGCAAGTACGACCACCACTCTGAGCGGCGAGATTCGAAGAGCAGCCGGGAAGAAGAAGATGATGATAGCGGAGTTTTTGACGAAACCGATATCTCAGACGATGAAGAAGATAAGTCGTCTGAGAAAGGAACCAAGAGTTATCCGTATATCGTCAATCCTCCCACAAAGAACCCGACATCTCCTTCGAGCACCACAATGCCGAAACCAATTCTCAAGAACAAGAACGAAAACCACGTGCGCTTCGACCCGGAGCCGTACGAGGTTGATGCCCGAAGTCCCCGATCATACAGGGACGATCGCCATCGTGATCGTGGCCATGATCATCATCGTGAACGCCGGCGACAGAGCCCTACCAGATCATCGCGACGTTCGCGAAGATACTCTGATAGTGCAGATCGCCACTCACAAAGCGACAGACATGGCGACTATTACTACGACAGCGGAAAGCGGTACCATCGCGAGAGAGATCGTGATCGTGACCGAGACCGTGAGCGGGATCGTGACAGAGATCGCGATAGGAGAAGTACCAGGAGGGAAGATCGCCCTCAAGGAAGAAAGAAATGGGGTGAAGCTCTTGGCGCTGTTGGTATTGGCGGTGCAGCAGTGAGCCTTTTGAGCGTCCTCGCTGAAGCAGCATCTTGATTTCAACGGGCTGGTTCCGTGTCAAATTACCTATTCACTTCCCTTTGTCATTTCCTCATTATGACTTTGGTTTCTGTACTGCGTTTTTGGATATGTAACAAAGCCAACTGTAAGATGGCCTGGACCACAGAACAAGATGGGAACAGAGAAAACAAAGGAAAAGAGTTTGTCATTTTTGTATACCTTGTTGGAACTTAGGTATGTAGTTATACCACGGATGACAGGCATGTCTCCGACAGCGACTATCAGGAGACTATGGCAGGATTAGATACCCACGATAAGATGACACCAGAATATAGCAGTTATGAATCAGATTTTGTTATTATTTGCCATCCTTGTTTATGTCAAGTTGACTATCACGATCAACGGATGAACCACCTGGTAGAGGAAGACAAACGCTTCTTGACTCGCTACGCTAAGTCTATTATGCATGGCATCTAGATGACTAAAGTCTAGATCTATAACGATTACCTTACATCTACACCATCAATTCATCTTCTAATTTCTTCCACCACTCCCACTTATCCACGGCTGCCTTCTCGGGCGCAGGTCCCTTCGCACGGGGTCTGGGCCGCGGTTTACGCCTCCATTGGAGGATCTTCATCTCAAAGTCTCTGGGCCAGTTTTCTTTGCGCTCGTCGTAGGTTTCTGCCTCTTGAACCGCGCCCTTGCTCACCATCATCTGCGTTTCCACACCGCCCTTTAACTGAGGCAGTGTTGTTCGTAAAGATGTAACCCATTTGAAGCGTGGCACCTCGACTGAGCGTTCCAGGCATACGTAGCCTTGGGAGGTGCGATAGCGTATCTGTTCGTGTAGAAATTCGCTGAATTCTGTGATGATGTGTGGTATGGCAGTGGTTGCAAAGTTGCCCTTTCGCTGGCGACTGTCCTTGGAAGTGGTACTAAGGAGATGTTCCAGGCATTTTGCGATCTGGTACCAAGCGTGCTCCTTTTGTGTTTCAATTGTTCGGCGGCTGTGACTGGGCTCCGAGGCTTCCTGGAGAACGTCGTCAAACACGCTCTGTAGTTGCTGTTTCTCAAGCTGACGGTAATGAGGAACAGCATGGTCGCGTATCATACCCAATGCCGAACTGAAATCATGCTTAAATATAAGCGAGTTGATGTAGACGATGTAATTTTCGAAAGAAGGCTCGACGTTGTAAGGTTCTGAAGTCATTGTGTCCCAAATCTCGGTAACCACTGACGGAGTAACGTTTGAAGAGGGAGGAAAGAAATACATGAACCGACGCTGACGCTGATTTGATTTAACTCCACAAACATAGGCCCAGTTGAGAAGATTATACCATGTTTCGCGTGGAATGGGTATTTGGTAGGCGTTAGAGACGTGGATGAGGAGCTGGCATGCCAGCCGAATACGCATCATGGACCCAAATGCTTCGACGATAGCATTCAGCAGACGCTCTGTGGGAGCTCGTGGATTGCCTGGACGAAACGCCTTGAAACCATTGATGGTGAAGGTGCCGGTATCTCTGTTTTCTACCAGTCCGATACCGAAACCTCGTTTGAGGACAATGCCTCGTATGTGTTGGAACGAGCCACTGCGAGCGAATGCAATCAGAGTGGTACAAAGCAGTTCCTCATTGAGTAGAACACCAGAATTCTTGCTGCGGCGCCAATGCGCGAAGTAACTTTGGAAGCCTGTCTTTTTACGTTTCCATAACATGTTGTCTGCCCATGGGCGATGTCGTTGACGATTGAAAGGGGTCGCGCTGAGGGCATTCCGGCTGTGTCGGAGACTTTCCAGTCGCTTAAGATTGTTGAGAGGCATCCTGAAAAATATTTTGTACCCCTCACGAGGCTTATAAAGGACTCTCTGTCGGTGATACTGGTAGTATACAGGATCGGTCATGTAGCGAGCCTTGAAGAACTCGTTCCAAGTTCTCGTGCTGCGCTTTGGTCCCAACCCATCGCGTTTAATTGTACTGAAAAAGAAGGCAACATCTGCCAAGTCTCCAGCAGCGCCCGCGCAACGGATGAGGACTTCGAAGTCAGAGAGGACAAGGTTACGGCCTCCATCACGACGAGCTTTAGTGACAATCTTCAAGGCGTCCAGGACAAAGCGATGCTGATACCGCACGCCAAATTTGTCTACAAGGTAGTGTGCGTTTGTGAACTGCATTTCACCAGGAGAAACGGCGATATCGTGTGCAACATCGAGATGTTTGTTTGCAACAGGGTCAAGTGCTCGAAGAATCTCAGAAAATGTTGCAACAGGAAGCCCCGCTAGCTCTTGAAGAGCTGCGTTGGCGACTTCAGCATCATCGTTGACCAATGATTGGACCCAGGCCTGGAATGTTGGGAGGATGCGACCAGTCTCTTGACATCGTATAGCTTTGAGTAGTGCATCTAAAGTCGTGGGACGGTGGGTATAGTTTTCGTCTGGTGGTGAATTGCCTCGCTGATGTGCAAAAGTCGAAGTCGAAGTTGAAACCCGGGGAGATATTGATGCCAACCATCGTCTTCGACCCACCTCAGCGGGTCGTTGGTGTATTAGCGAGGAACCATAGATCCGTAGCGCGAAAGCGAGTGGAGATGTCGATGGATGATCGAGAAGGGGCCCTCTTAGAAGGGATTGTCGCCAAAGCATGGCACTGAAGTTGTCGCGAAAAACAGAAAAATCAAAAACATGAGAGAAATAAATGAGCCTGCAGGACAAGATGATGAAGGTGGAAGGCCTCGGATGTAACTGAACACCTCCTCTTTCAACGCGAGGGGCGTTTGGCTGCCGTGTAACCCAAATCGGGAAGGACTACACCTGAGCCGCATTGCTTAACTGCATCAAAACATGGGGTAATGTATGGTCTAGATGCATTCGCTGCCGTTGTGGCTTACTGCATAACGTAGCTATTTCTCCGAGGATTTTCCAACCCTGCCAATTCGCGTTTTCTCACTGAGTCGTCCTTGGTGCATATCCAGTTCAGCCCTGCCCAGCTCACCACTACACTCATCAAGACGAACCTAACCCAGTCAATAACTAATCCAAATAATCATGGCTGACACAAGCGAAGAGCCTCATCACGTTTCGGAGCCTCTCGACCTTGTTCGACTCCTTCTCAACGAGGTTGTCTTTGTCAAGCTTCGAGGAGACCGTGAGCTCAAGGGAAAGCTACACGTCAGTTAGGCCTGTGACTACTTTGATCAAGGAGATACTGACCATAAACAGGCTTACGACAGTCACTGCAATCTGGTGTTGGGAGAAGTCGAGGAGACCATCTACACTGTGGATGAGGACGATGACGATGAGGAACTCAAGGTATGCGGGGTTCTGAGACTGATCTGAGTCGATTCTAACTGAAATTCAGACTATCAGCCGGAAATCTGAGATGTTGTTTGTGAGAGGTGAGTCGATCTGAGGCTCAGTCGTTTCTAGATATTAACGCCAAGTCAGGCGATAGTGTTGTCCTTATCTCACCTGGGGTTCCGTTCTAGAAGGGACACAAAGAATCATAACACCCTGCACTCACTCAAATTTGCAGTTACTGTCTCAGCAGCAACTATTCCAGTTGCGTCATACGACAGCCTGAGGCACGAAGCTGCTCAAAGCATCCCGAAAGCAACAGGCCAAGGCTGTTGATACCAGTGTTTAGGGTTCAATATCTTACAGCATTACAACCCTTGAGCCGCATTGTGTTCCAGCAAAAGCCAAGTCGAAGTTGAGCAAGTGGCTCCTATTGCTGGAAAGCTCACCCTGACAGATTTAGCTCAAGGCTTAGATAGATAGAGCATTGATATCACAAAAGAAGATTGATGCAAAAGCCCACGTCTAGTTCGCATCCAATACAGCCTTCCGATACCGGCATATCAAAATCTATTGGCTAGTACAGGATATCCATTGGTGAAACTGTGGTTCTCATGGCATTTTAAAAGTCAAAATGCCATTCTAGCAATACATACATTTGAAGAAACGCTACAGTAACGAGAGATAGACCCAACAGCATATCAAGACCAGCTAGACTACTCAATAATCTTCTTGAAAAACAACAAAACGCCATACCCTTGTCCTTACATGGTATCGTGACAGTCGTAGGCATCAAGCCTTATGGCGGTTTCCCACAAGCGCTTCAAGCACCTACTTGAACCTCGGAGTTAACGGGCTGCTTCTCCTTCTCTCCATCCTTGTTGGGCATCAATGGATGATTTGGGTCGTATCCAACGGACTTCACAATACCAAGACCCTTTGTGCGGCCTTCGCGGAACAGGAGCCTGTCACCTGGTGCAAGATATTCAGGGCGTTGAACGAAGCGGAAGGCGACAGTTGCGCGGTCTCCTGTGCGAATGAGCGCTCGGTCAATGTCGATGATGGCACAGGTTTGGGAGACCGGGCCGACGTGAAGCATGGCCTGATACTTGGTCTTGATAGTAGTGGCGTGAGAGAGAATAAGAACTGACGATGTTAGTTCATTTCATTGTGGCATTGCCCTGAATACTTACCCTCTGCAACAAACTCACGGTGCACCTTTGGCATCACTTGGCCTTCGACCCGGGGCAGAAGTACCATTCCCTTGCGCACGTCTTTGCGCTTGACCTTCTTCAAAGCGAAAGAAGCAGACTGTCCAGCCGATGCAGCGGGGACTCGTATCCTCTTGCGTTCAATTGACTTGACAGAGGTTGCTGTGAACTGTCCCAAAGAATCAGGCCCGATGAGAACGTTGTCGCCCTCATGAATAACACCAGATTTGATGATGCCAGATACGACGGTACCTGTGAAAGGTACTGAGAAAGTGTCGTTGACGTGGAACTCGAATGGGGCATCTGAGTTATAGCGGCCATGATGGGGAAGGATGTTCAAGAACGTCCTGACAAGATCAAGATTCTCCCCTGTTACGTTGGAGACGAGGAAGACAGGGCATATCCGTTGACTGACGAACTGGGTCGCTGTATTTATGCATTCCTCGCGAGTCTTGATGAAAGTTGGTATCTTTCGAGCTCCAGGACTCTTCATTATCTTGGTGATCTGGGTCAATGTCTGCTCCAGAATGTTGGGAGGGCAGATATCGATCTTGGTAACGACAACCATAACGGGAACGTTGAGAGCCAGAGCAATACCCAGATGCTCTTTGCTCATGCCAATAAGGCCGTTGTTCGCCGCCACCATCAGAAGGCAATAGTTTGGACTGCTTGAGAGCAATCCGAATACTGTCGTTCGAAGATATTTCTCGTGGCCGGCCAAGTCAGTGAAGGTGATAACCTTTGCACTCCTCTTTCCAATTTCTTCCCAAGACAATTTGCCTACATAATGTCAGTATGGTCATCCAAGTCAGTCAAGAATCACTGTGACATACGCCCCGGGGTGTCAGAGGTGACGACCTTGCCCATGGTGTCGAAGCCCATGATCTCCATGCCAACCGAACTAGTTCGTCCTGACTCTATTTCGTGCTTATGTCGGAAGAGATTGACACGAGCTTTACCTCGTCCATCATCAAGGTCTCCCTTTACAAGCACGCCCAACATGGAACTCTTGCCTGCGTCGACTGCAACGTGTCAATAGTGGTACTAAGCAGGTAGAGCTTGGAACAACTCACCATTCCCTACCACCGCTATCCGGGTTTCAATTACATCCTCTATTGTTGCGGGATTCTGGCGGATCAGAACCTTGCCGCTGCAGCTCTTGTCCTTGGTAGGCTTGTCGGTTGTGCTCGCGGCCTCGAGGTCGCCACCGACATTCTTGGTTAACAACAGGTCGCAGTCGGCGCGCACCCCTTTTGCTGCTTCCTGAAGTGTCTTGAACGCCTGGTTCCATTGATCGAGGGTCAGGTTCATCGATTCGCCATTATTCTCATATCCAATCTCGAAAACGCATTCGCCGAAACCCTCCTCTAGTCGGTCAGAGATGATTTCCTCCAATTGCTTCGAGGTGTCCTCAGTCGATCCAAGCAGAAGGTCCTTGAGAGGCACTCGCGGTGCTGATTCCGCAAGGTCGAGGTTATCGAACAGCTCATCGAGCTCCTCGTGGTGTTCGATATTTGTGTCTGTTGTCTCGGCTGCGTCCGTCTTCGTCGTCCTTCGTGCGGTCGGGTACCGTAAGTTCTGCTGTTGCTCTACATAATCCGCAAAATCGCTAAGAGCCTATATGTCAAGCATTAGTATACACATCGTGTATCCCAAAGATAAACGAACCGATTCGCCTTTGCGCTTCTCGTGCGCTAATGGCTTCATCGACATTATGACAAGACTTGGAAGATGCCAAAACAAACCCAGCAAAGTCTCCCCTAAGTTTATGCTGAGTTGCCTAAGTATTCTTGTCGCTTAGGATAAAAGTCCGAAGGATGCTTGCGTCCCCTGGTGATGTCATGCGATTTGTGGTATAGAGTATTAAGTGTTCAGGGAGATTGAAGACCAGGGAAGTATTTAAATAATTGAAAGTGATTCTCAAAAAAGCTGCGCCACGTCTCGGTCTGACTGTTTTGAAGTTTTGAATTCAGAGGAGTCATAGACAATAAAAGTTATAAGTTTAAAGGTAGCACCTGATGCGCGGGGGGTTACTCAACGCCGGCAGGCACCCAAAGGGGGGCAAGAAAACTTAGGACCTCTCTCCTGAGTGATAAAAATAATTAGGCAAGTTCGATCCATCCGTGCAAGCCTTTAGGTCGGTTTATTTTAGTACCCCGATTTGACATTAGAAGTTTTCTTTCTACTTAAGGAGCACTCCACACCACGCCTGTCTATCGATAAGAGCTCAATCTGTATGCACGGGCCTCTTGAGGCCAAATCGGTTGGATGGCGTCTCAAGCCGCATTCATCTATCGGGGTTCTAAAATGCTAGTGATTGATTGATGGTTAAAGCTCAGACTATGACATCTCCACGACACACATCAAGCTAATACGCTGAAAGATCCCAATTAACTCAAGCTTTTGGAAGGCGATGTACACATTGGCTTAACAAATATGTGATGACTCAATCATTGACCTTATTCGCAGCTGTCTTGTGTATAAGATGCTGTCTTTAAAATGGTCTGGGTTTATAATATTATCCTGTGATACTAGTAGGCCTGAACACCCGCGATCAAAGGCTGTCTGTCCTGCGCGGGCATTGAACCTCCATTACCACGACAGGCATCAAATACACGCCTTGGAAATTTCACCAGCTCCTGAATAACTGCTTCGTGCCCATAATTCATCTCCAGGTAGATACAAACTGCCAGCCCCTCCACCACCGATCTCCTCTGCATCCACCATGAGCTGTGTGCCGCTGCTTTGGTATACCACCATGCCAGTAATACCATAGCCTTGGGGTCTTTCTCCTCTAGTAGCTTCCTGTACCGCGGGTCCAGTTGCGTTAAGAAAGTGAGAAACTGGATCACTGTATTATCATCGATCCTTCGGGGAAGCAACTGTGCGAGTAACGACGCAGCGACATGATATGGGTTGTTCTGAGCTGTAGAAGACAGCCCAATGTCAAAGGCATCGTAGAACATAGTCGGAAGGGCATCGGGCGGAATGGGCCTAGAACCATCAGGTATGCCGTCCCACTCTCTAAGCAACTGATGAAAAATACTATCCTTTCTCGTTGGGTCAGCGATATTCCATACAACTTTCTTCCCATCGCTCATTCTCAACCAGTCAAGGTCAAGAGAGTCTGATTTCTTGAGCGGCCATACTCCATATACGTCTTCAGCATCCAAAAGAGCCATCGAAGCTGCGCCGAGAAGTGCTCCTGAAGCCCAGAGGGAGTCGCGTTCGGAGCCAGAGAGTTTTGACACGTCGGGGACCGATCCTGCTGCCATGAGACGGCGGTGGAAGAGGGCTGTCGCTTGATACCAGTGGAAAGCGAGCGCTGTGCGGTGAGAAGATGCTTGGCAGGGGTTTAGATGCTGATCATGAAGAAGAGCCAGAGCAATAAAGACATGCATGAGAAAAGGATGCTATAAATTTCAGTGTCAAATACGATGAAGAGATTGGTGAGTACTCACCTTCAATCCTAACAAAAACGCGCCTTCGCTGTAAACGCTTCTCGTCTTCTGTGTGCCAACAGAAAACACCGTCCTTAATCGGAACCTCTCAATGGCCGCCAGGGCAGCATCGTCTAGTATAATCTCACCGACACCACCCTTTACCGGCTGGATGACGGGGACTCTGAAACCAGGGTTGATAGGACCGAGAGACTTATCGACGACTGAGAAGACTGGCCCTGCGCTCTGGTGGGCGAGTTGGAAGGATGAGGGGGACATCTCAGTGAATGAGCAGATGAAGCCTGATGAGGTACAACGTTTACACGATGGTTTTGATTCATCGCACTGAAAAGATGTTAGCGCTGAGGTAAAGTAAAGCGTAGGACTGGGATACGGGGTTGGTGGATAAGAGTTACAGCGATCAGCTCACCTTGACACTCCTCAGTTTGCAGTTCTTGCATCCGAGACGAGACTTCTTGTGAGCCTTCCGTTGTCTCACTGGCGTCTCTTTACCAGTCTTGTCTTCACCTCTTACAGCCATTGTGGTCCTGTTCCATGAGAGTGAACTGATTAGTCAAGGCGCATCTCGCCGGAGTTACCGGAAAGGGCCTCGCTTACTTGAGACAGGGCAACAATACTAGAGACTTGTTCTTAAGAAGTTGTTGATCACTAAGTACTCATCAGGTTGATAGTCAGGAGATGTTAGTTGACGATGGGACGTCTTACCGCTTGGGCGACGTACCTCCATTTAGCGCTGACGAACCGGGGCTTTTCGTGAAATAACCAATAAGCGGAATGGACCCTGAATCTCACGGCTCGACCCTTAAACGATCTTCATAACGTTCTCTAATAAATGTCTATTTATATCCAAACAAGGTGCATATTCAACTCGCTTATCTAACATGGAACGGACCAAATGGTAACACAAAAACCCATACCGGGCTAAATATATTGATAGTGTCAAGGAAACGATGTGGTATCGATACGTGGGTATGCGTTCATCCAGCGCATATGTCCTACCCCAAAATTCAAGGTATATCCTCCCTTCCTTCGCTTAAATAAATCCTGAGTAGCTGGCTCGCATGTCATCCTTTTCCTCTTTGTAAACGCCTGGCCCTTGTTGGAAAACTTGTAGCAAGATGTAACGCCATCGAGACCTTATCCATTCCAGCCATGCTAAATGCAATCCATATGCTTGATTGTTACAACCTTTAGACAAAATACAACAAAGGAAAAGACGTAAATATCGTAAATAGCTTAAACGCCAATATGTACTGTTGACACGTTCAGGCTGAGTATGTCTTTGCAGAGTATCTCTCCTATCATATCCAAACACAGACGGCCAGTGCTCTTCACACTGCCCGTCCAGCTCGGGCGCGGAGAGCATTCATATCGAGTTGAATGGTGGGTCGGGAAATCTCTAGACTTCGACTGGGCATCCTTCGACCTCCAGGGGTTCGAGGGTTGGCGACATTGACACGCCCAGTTCGGTCCAGGATTCTGGGTGGAGAATCATCAGGATCCGATTCTGAATCCTCATGTCCCTCATAGCCTGCATCGGCCAATCGTGCAAAGTAATCCGCCAACCCGTCGACACTGGGAGTTCCGACCACAACATCGTACTGTGGTGGAGGAGTCATCACAGGCTCAGGCACATCTGTGACAAGCTCGGCAGCAGGAGGTGGCGCAATATCGTCTTCGAAGGCGGGAGGGTTGAAACTTGGAACTCTGAGCAGATGGATCGGGCGTGGTTCTTGTTGTCCACTAACGCCGTCGGCCAAATGGGCAGCCTGTGGTGGCGCCGGAAGGTTCTCAGCGTTAGGGTTAACACCGGGTAGTGAACCTTCTGAAGAACTAGGTGAAGCATCGGTGGGAACGGTGAAGGCATCGGGGCATCCACAAGTAGACTGATAAGTGGTGCCGTTGCAGTTGGCGCCTGAATAAGCAGGAAGATTAGTGTTGGCGTGAGTGGCACGGCAGTTGAGAACAGTGAATGGTGAATCAATGCTGATCTCGAAGTGTCGGCGCTTTGTGCCACTGGGATCTTCAGGATCAATACGGCTGATTCGCATAACAACCTTTGAAACGGTTAGTTGCTGGCCTAAATTCCATCATTAAATAACATACCTTGATCCAATGGAAGACGTTGACATTCTTCCAACTGCAGTCAGGGTTGAGTCGTAGCTCCTTGTTCTTGGCCATCATTTCACATGTAGGAATCTGCACATTGGCTTCGATTTCTGTCGAGCCCCAGATGGTCTCGAGTCCTAGGTCCAGGTCGCCCAGGAGGTTAGCCGAAGGCTCAGGAAGGGGCTCGGCCGTGGTCTGTCTTCGGGCAGCATCTTGTGCGCGTCTTCGAGCAGCTGCTTCACGAGCCTCTCGTCGCTGCTCAGGGTCGAGTTCGCCGCCGCGAAGAGTCCGGATTTCAGATGAGGCGTAGGACGAATCGAGAGGCTTTCCAGCAGACTTTTCGAGTAGCAAGATCTTGCGGCCAGGATCTTTACGTGTTACACGCTTATCATTGGTCCAGTACTCAATCGATTCCGTTACATAAACCTTGAGCTTATGCACCTGAACCTTGGCAAGTGGTGTAAGTTTAAAGGCAATGGGGATTTTGCTACCAATAGGGAAGCTCTTGCCCGAGATAACAATGTCATAGTGCAGCTGGTCTTCCCACTGGCGACTAATAGAAATAGGTTCTGTCATCTCAAGGGAGAGTTGATCAGGCACGCGAACAATAGACACTTCCTTGGTGCCGTGAAGGTTAGGCTTGAAGGCTCCAGCTCGGTCAACAGTCGCATGCAATTCCCACTTAACAGATCCATACTGCAGCTTGGTTGTTTCTAGCTGGTGGTGGTCGATGGGTAGTTCAAAAGTATAGTCATAGGTACCAGGGTAGAAGACCTTGTATCCCTTGGCTTGTGTAGGAGTGGCAATAGGACTGTCGCCTTTTTGGAAACTTCGCGACTGGACGCTTTGCAAAGATAAGCGCTTGATTTCTTTGGCAGAAAGGTTATTTTGATGCGGGGTCAGAGATGATGATGGGTTAGGGCGGACGAGGTTTGTAGAGCTGCCATTAGGAGAACTGCTCTTGAGGTGATAAGTGCATTGGTTACCATAGTCGGACTCCCAGCCGTCATTCATGGCATTGAAAAATGTAAGTACTTGAGTGCGCAGGCTCTCCTCCTCGAATACATCTTGCTTGAGGGGAGGGATGCCTTCGGGCCACTCAGTGCGAGCACGGCCAAGAAGTTTGAGTTGAACGGCTTTGATCTTGACGTTTTTTGTGACTCGTAATTGAAGTTTGCCTCTTAATAGAGCGGTACCGCTCTGGCCTTCGCGGTGACCATGACCGTCATGATCAAAACCTGAGAGAAAAATGTTTGGCTCAGCGAGAAGAATTGAGCATGACACGCCACTGCCAGAAGCGACGGGTTTCGGCAACTCAGAGACTGAAGTGACGGCAGACTTTGATGAACGAGCCGACATGAAACTGTTGCGATTGGGGTTGGTCAGCGCCAACGACGGATGCGAAGATCGTGCAGTCGCCATTGTTGCGGTGGCGGCTGTTTGTGTCTGGTTATTGCTGCTGGTGTTGGAGTTGCAATTGACAGAATTGGAGTTGTTGGTAACAGGCGTTACAGTGGATGCAGAGGCTAAGTCAATACCAACAGGTGCCGCGGAACCGGGGCGTGAGCTTATGTCGTCATATGCTGGCGGGGATGCACCTGCCCCAGTAAATCTCGACCCAATCGCAGACTCGCCGGGAAGGTCCAGGTCCAATTGGCACGACTGACCAATTGGGTGGCCTGTATTCGAGGTCCTTGTACTGGGTCTTGCTGTACTTGAAATAGCGCTCACACTTTGCCGAGTTGAGCGGTCAATACCTGTACTTGTTGATAGCGCTTCGGGTGCTGCGAGGCCCGAAGTATCAATGCCTGCAGATACTGAGTTTGATGCCGATGAAGGTTCAGAGCCAGAGTCAGGGTTCGTAAAGGTAAATGAGCTCAGAAGCTTATCTCTGCGGCGTACGGCGGCACGAGGTTTGAAGCTTTTCTTTCTTCGGCTACTGCTTACACCGTTGCTGAAGTAATCGCTGGTGCTGTTACTCGCGTTGGACGTGTTAGTAGCAGTCGGTTGCACCGAAGGTGCGCGTCGAGGCTCGACAAGCAGTTCGGGTGTTTGAGGTCTGCTCTCTGCTCGTAGTTCTCGTGGAACGTATCCTGAGGGATAGCTAACGATGTGAATTGCTTGGGGGCGAGATCTTCGGGGACCGATTAACGGCGCAGGAAATCGACCAGCTAATACAGACTTCTTCTTGTTGAGACGAGGTCGATAGTAGATGTTTTCGTGAGAAGGAACCCAAGCGGATCGACGCTGTGGTGATTCAGGGACTGAAGCTGTTGTTGTCATGGCGGTTAACAACTGTACTCTATTGTACTGCACTGAAATGATTTTGCGTCTAATAAACGATGACGAGGCCAATAAAGCCAAGAGAAAATGCGGGTGGTGCCAGCCAAGGAGCGATAATTAAGAATGCAACGCAAAAAAGTAGTGGGTGTAAAAGGATGATGTAGGCGCAGGAAGTGGAGGTATGCGCTCAGATGCTTTCAAAACAAAGAGCAGAGCAGTGTAAGACGCAGACACACGCAGAATAGCAATTTGTGAGTCTAGCACGCGCGTAAGGGAGGGTTAAGGCTGGTTATAACCCAAGAACAAGACAATAGCTCGAATGTGAATGTGAATGTGAACATGTGAGCGGGACCATACCCAGGTCTAATAGATCCAGGGCGTTATATTGGAGACGAGACGAGGGTGATGGATTAGAATGGGAATACAAGGGAGGGGCCAACTAAAGATGAGCACGAGGAAATAAAAACGAAACGGTGTGTTGCAGTGTTGCAGCGGTGATGAGATGGGTCTGGTCTGGCCCGGCATCAGAAAAAAAGAAAGAAAAGCACAGGACAGTAAAACGGCAGTGCTCATCAATTCCCCAAGTAAATAAATTCATGCGCTGGCATTGGATCCTGAAGTTGTCGATGTCCCTACCCAGGCCTGCATCCCGCCCAGATTTGGGCACTAGACTCTGCGCCTAGAGGCGTCAAGGGACCAGGATTAGGAAGGGTCACGCCTTGTTCTCGCGGGCGGTTGGCCGCAGGCAGTGGGGATGATGCTGATGCGCAAGGACGTGGACAAGGAACAGGAAGAGGGTGGAGAACTGTACAGGGCAGAGGATTACGGGACTGGGGATGGGGACTCAAAAGCAGGGGTTGTTGGTTTGTTGTAAGTATTGTTGGCGTTGTATTGTGCAGAGCAGAACATCTTATGAATGGCTGTGAGGAATGCACATATCAACAGGCAGAAGAACTAGCGGTGATGGCAGAGGGCGATTTGCAGCAAAGAGACGATGAAGGAAACACTCAACACACAATATCCTGCTTTTCTGACAGGTGATCGACATTGTTGCAGGTGCAGTATCGATGCAAGATGGTCTAAGATTGATACTATCCGCTTTCATCCCACTTGGGACTGAGTACATGATTCAATATCAAGACTATTGATGAATCAAGTAAAAAACCAAAAAAAAACAGGGCGTGTGACTGAAGATCAAGGCATAAGATGAAGAAAAAAACCACCGATTGCATTGGATACGAATATTCAGACGAGAAACATAAAAATACGTACCTTTTGCAATTGTGCTAAAACATGGAAATCCGAAACATCAGATTCAAGGGATTCGCTTGTGGCTAGTGCACCTGTAGCCTCTGACGCGAAGACACCGGCGGTGATGAGAATTTGAGGCCCCAGCAACCCTGGTCTGGTATGATCTCTCGCTTCTCCGTTTCTGTTTCTGTGTCGCCTGAGATTCTGGAGACTCTTCGCTCAGCTCAACTCAGCTCAACTCAAGCTCGGTCTGACGATGGTGAGTTAACAAGTGCGGTCAAGGCGGCTGAGGCGGAGGAGAACAATGAATGACACAGCGGGGACAAGAAGAATAGGATCCTTAATAAAACAAATTAAGAATAAGAAAGAAATCGTCGGGCGCCAACACCAATGCCAAACGGATGAGAAGCACGGTTCACTTGAGGCTGTTGGGCTGAAGTTTGAGACCGGCCAGAGCGAAATAGACAAGCGAGAACCTGGCCAGATCTGGGCTGGTTGAACGGGAAATGAGACGAGAGGTATAGATAGGAAAGTTGGTCGTCGGACAAAAAGCAGGAAACCAACAAGTAAATTAAGTTAATACGTACGAGTCGAGGTATGCAACAGGAACAACCAAGTTAACGAGCAAATCAACTTAGGGTCTGACAAGGAACAGGAACTGAGGTGACCTAAAAGGGCGACAGCTGTCCCAGACAGGGTTTCTTGTACCGCTCGAGAAAGACACTGCACTAAAAAGACCTTGGTGATGGTGGTGATGGTGATGATGCAGTCATAGCAGATCGAGACAGAGGACCACAGATGGGGGCGGCAAGAATGTGTGGGAAGATCGAGGAAGAGAGAGAGAAGCGTTATCTACGTGCCATGTCTGAGTGAGTCTGGCCTTGGGGTAATTATATTCCGGTCAAATTGAGGTCATACCATGGAATCTAAGCCACCCTTCCGAGGAAAACACTCAGACAGACTGCCCGTGCTATCCGAGGAGCAGTCAAGAGAGAGAGAGAAAAAAGCTCCATCAATGCCTCTCGCTATCGTTGAGAGAATAACTTAACGAGGGAGCTCCGGAGGCTGCGGAGCCCAAACCCCGTACGATTGAATGGGGTTCGCTACTTTCGGTGACGCGGCACCAGGCGAAACCCTGTCTTTAGATTCAAAGGCTTTACTCTTTAGAGATGCAGATAGAGTAAGGGTCTTTGTTTAAGCCCCGAAAACGGACTACGTAATGTCTGCTGCGGTCGTGACATGGCATGTGCCGAATGTATAAACTCATGCCATCACCATATCCTAGTCTGACTGTGACAGCCTCCGCTTTGTCAGAGTCACTGTCACTGAGAAGAGATCCGAGAAAACTTAAACTTGGAGAGCTAGACAAGAGAGGAATATTCGATGATTGATCAACACCAACGAAGAGTGTAAGTAAGTTGGTGGCCGTGCCGGTCCCGAAACAAAAGAACGACTCCACTAAAAGAATCCCAAGATCTTAGGGTCATCCATCTGGCGGGAGATGACATAACAAAAGGTCAGCATGTTGCATATTACATATTGCAGATGAAGTGCTTGTTGTACTTTTCACCTTGACATCAGAGTCGTAATCTGTGGATTCGGGCTTCACTTTTAGCTCATACCAATACGAAGGTCTCATTCCGAGGAACAGATTCATGATGTTAGTAGTATGGCAAAGAGCCTCAACCCAATCCGAGAATTTTCTCTCATCAAAGAAAAAAACCTCAAAGTTTGCAGGGTACTCGCCAGGATCATGCATCTTTCTTCTCAAAACCAGTTGATCAATGGGTCTGGTAAGCCACTTTGCAAAGGCATCGAGTGGACAGAAACATGGGCGACTGTGTGGAGTGGCAATAGATGCACAAATCATCCGTCATTCATAGCAAGCAAGGATTCTCTTCCTTTCTTCTTCTTTTTCTTTTTCGGTTACACGAAATGCCGAAATTGATCCATGATGCCGACGACTATCTTGCCTGGCTTGAGAATGCCGAGTCGATACGGAGTACTTGCGAGCTTTATGCACAGCTGAATGAGGCTTGATATCTTGCCCTATTTCTAGTTTACATGTGCATCTGATATGATATGACTTCAGTGCATCTTGGGAATATCGTCGGAGGTAACTCCGTAGAATAAAACTCACATGTAGCCGTTTCATTTCCGGTTATCTGATATATCCAATGAACAACTTCATTCTCGGACGAATCACACGATATGAAATTATATTTCTATTTCTATCCAAAGCGAACGGCTTCTCATCAATGAACGGCCCTTGTTTCAGCGCCGCCTTGAAGAGCCTAGTTTCATGTCAAATTTCTTGGTCATAAAAGACCCTTGCTCATGAGGCTCGTGCATTCTATGGTGAGGCAGTGGTTCCAGTTTGACGACCAGGCCATTAACGCTTGGATTAATTTAAACATGGCCTAGAAACAGAAGCTCTTGCGATTCAGTAACTCAACTTAAACGATGAACCGTGAATTTGCGCTCGGGAGTTGTAACGGTCCACAGAGAGCCCTGGCTTGCCAACTCAGCGCTGATCGTCAACTCTAAAAGATTCCCTTGGATGTAACGTTCTACAAGCCTCATCTAGGCTTTCTTTTTCGTAAACATTCAACACGCGTCGTCCTGGCAGCGATAAGTTGTCAACTTTCAGCTGGAGGCATCTCCCCTGTAACCAATTGCTACTTCATTAAAAGGGCCTTGATTGTGTGTGTCCATGCTTCATGTTTGTTCAACAGAAGGCTGATAGAAGCCTTCTAGTCTCGTTTCCTCAGTCGTTCCAATCTCGGGCAAGGCCGTGAATAGAGCTTGGGCCATCCAGCCTACGATACTTAAGACCGGGGTACCCGGTCCTTGGGCAGAGGACCCAGGATCAACAACTGATGAGGTCATTCTTCTCTTTTTTTATGGATTTTGAACATTGTGGGATTTCAAACTTTAAAGTTTCAACTCCAGGTATTTTATTGTGGTTTTGTGGATAACGTTATCACAATTACTCAAGATCTGCGTCGATATTTAACTGGGAAGAATCTCTGTATGGCTTTTGTCACGGCTCATTGCCTTCTACTTCTGTGGCCAGGTGACTTCTCAATGGTGAGTTTCCAGGATCATCGCTGTTTTAAGATTCTCCATGTATCTCAGGAACTATTTTGTGAAACCAGCTCTCTACAATCCAGCATGCACCCACAAACGATATAGATGTCATACAAACGACAATCTTTTGTCCTGACTCGAGACTGCAAGATCATGCCCAAAAGAGGTAGATCGTGAGATCCAGGACGGCATTGATCTTCATCTAAGATCCAAAGTCTTGGTTTTCAGATCCACGGTGACAACCCGTTGAAGATATCTGATGTCTATCACTTTGACGACCGAAATTCTAAGCGAACGGTAGTCGATCAAAGTCTGTAAAAATTGTTCTCCAAAAATAGTTACTCGATAGCAGATCTCAAATCGTAGAACGCCGTCTTGGCAATGTCAAATCGAGGAATTTGTCTCACCGAAAAGACGGGCAGTAGCACGAGCAACTAACGAACCGAGCAGCCGAACACTTCTCTCTACCCGTGTAATTCCCGGTGACTACACCAATCTTCAAGTGCTTATCCTGCATGACAACCCTCCGAGGTGACGAAGTGCTCATCATCACCCACCACGATTGGTTCGAATAGTTTCTCAAACCTCCATGAAATCATGCTGATCAAGACCCTGACGGCTCGCCCACCCGGAGTCGATCACTAGGCCTTCTGCTGGTTTCTCTAAATCGATCGCATCATTTCAAATTTTTAGAAGGGAAGATAAAACAAAAAGTGACATGCTTATGCGCTATGCGTCTCTACATGATTCAGTCTGCATTGACATGACCATTGCGTATGACCTCCCCGCGTTTCGCGGGGGATATTCAGTTGAGCCGGCCTTAAGTGCGGTCAGCATCCGACTGGCAGTCTACTATGCACAGTAACAGTTTAGGGTGACACTACAATCAAGAGGATGCATCCCGTTTTCCTCGGAAATGCCAGGATGAACATGTCTCGTGAGGACTCTGTAAACGATCATGGCGTGAAGCTTAGGAAACGCTACAGCGTTGTATCTTTAGATAAATGGCTCATCTTTGGCAATGATTGAGCGCTTAGCAGCGTATACGATGTCAATACGCCAACGCTAAATGATGCCGAACAATCTCCAAATCACATGTGATTCGTACGTTGATTGTTTTGAGGATATATTCGACGTGGTGGTTGAAGTGTTTGAACTGCAGTAGTGGCTATCTAAGCTACGATCATTACCAGCACATCTACCCTCATGCTTTCTCTGGCCACATACCCCAGATAGGTACCAAAGATAACAGGGTTATAAAAAGATCCATCATTATTCACATACTTATAGTTATTAAGTCTGCCATATATGTGAAACCACCCGTCAGCGCATTAACATTACCCTGTACTGATCGAGTAATTTCCGTATACTCAGCGAAATTTACTGTAGACCTTAAGGTCAATCATAAGTTGAATACTGAGAATATGCACTTGCTATAAGGAGATACTAAGATACTATATACAATTGACTGGCTACTAACGTTAGAAGTGCTCTCGCTGGCACTAGACACCTTGACTGAGACTCCGGGCAAGGAAATATATGATACTATTATATCCTTTTAGGGTCTCTCACGATCAACTTAGATATAACATTCGCTTCTCTACTCTGTTTCTTGCCATAGTTCAGGATACCTCGCATGAATGACTTGCTGCAAAGCGGTTGTTTAAGTATATACTTGTGTGACAATCAACATCCCCAAATCATCATCAAGCTCCAGTTCACTGCCCAGAAGCCGTTCCTGTGTTCTGCAACGAAGGTACAAGTACGCCGAATGTATGAGCCAGCTGGCTCAGCATTTGTGACAGCGAGGCCACATGCTCGTCTGCCCGCCATGTGACATCAGGACTTGGATCTTGTTGGTATAGTCTCTCGACTGAAAATGTGAGCGAACCATCGAGATTAACCCTGAATTTGGTGTAACTCACGTTTATGTGCAGTCTCGATGAAGGTGTCAAGTCCTTTTACCGCTTCCCGTTCGAACTCGTGTTCAAGGTCAAGTTCTGGCATGCATACGCCCGAATGTATTGCCCAGAAGTTGAAATCCGCCTTTTGTTGCACAATGACTTCTTTCTTTGGCATATTCAAGGGATGTTCGCCGTCATCTTTATAATGGTAGAGGATGTCGTCGTAGGCTTCCATGACGGCTTCGATTTGTGCGAGGTGGCCCATGGTGGTCAAGTTGATGATTGAAATGATGAAATGAAAAATCAAGTTTCGAGAACACGATCTAGCTCTGAATATTGATCTCTCTGTACCTAGAACTGTTTGATATGGGTGATGGTTGGATCTTGGCCATTATCATTAGCAATAGGAGTCGTGACTGACTGACATGGACTCAACAACATCTTGAAAACGGAAGCAACAAACTATGGTTCATACCAACCTAAGTCTTCCATAACTTCCAGTTCTAAGCCATGATCACTTTGAGGCAGGACCAAATGGAGTTCAGTGTTTACCTTCGTCTCAGGTAACTAACTACACATCAAGTCAACATCAAATCACAACATATCTGCACTTTACATCACCAGCAACAGGAGCTCCAGAAAAAGGATCTGTATCAATTCGTTTCGTCCTACTTATCAATCAGATTACTACCAAGAAAAGCTACCCATAATCGATATGTCTGGTCGACGCCTCCGTACTGTACAACAGAGCGATTTCCTTCGCGTATCGTCTATCGCGTTATCCGTTCGCTTCTGCATTAAAAAAAATCATGGACCTCCCCGAAGTAAATTCAACCTCAAGAGATGGAGATGCCTATTACCCCGGATTGGGAAACTATCGAGAAAATGGAAGTGGTCTTCATGAACTGGGTAAAAGCTATAGGACCATCCCTGAAGGCGAGCCATTTCCGCCAGGACAGATACCACGCCGCATCCCTAGGGCCTACTCTACCAGATATCGACACCCAGCCCTATTGAGGCAATCATTTGCAGCAAGAGACCGTCCAGTATGCTTGGAGACTGTACGTCGTACCGTTGAGGACTGTATGTAATGATCAGTTATGGAAGTTTGGTAGAGCTAACACTCAACGCCCAGGCTACCAGGCGCTACTACACAAGGCCAGGAATTACTTTCATTACTTGCACATGGCCATCGAAATGATTGAGGAGATGTACCACTGCGGCAAGGAATCCTCGCCCTATATTAGGTAACCGCCAGGCTAACACATATCTTAGGAGTACTGATTAGGGATAGAAAATTGAAAGCCAAAGGAGACCACTCATTTGCCAAATCCCGATAAATCAGAGAGAAAGGATTGAACGGGATGATAGACGCAACGGAAGTATTCTATCAGGCTTCATGGGATCATTACAAGTCTTCAGGTCATCTTTCTGGTGTCTATCTGCGTTCTTTGGGATTTTCAACAAGCGCATCCAACATTTTAGAGTCCAGTCTTTTAAACAGCGAACCTTCATAGTCAGTCATTATGAATTCAATCTTTGTCTCGAGGAGAGGCTCATGGTAGTTTTATGTGCAGTGATCACATGGCAAGGTGAGGGTTAAAATGTCTGTAGCATTCATTCTAAATTGGGTGCTACAACAATAGGGTTGATAAAGAAACTGACAAAACACACGAAATTTCGCCGAGTGATTGTTACGGTTCCTGCCTGGACATATACAAACAGCCTCATTGCCTACGGCTACCACTTTATACGTGTTGGCAGCCACTGTCCGCATTGACTGAAAGTGTAACAACTAGATTAACAATATAGCATAGAGCAGAGAGGGTACTAAAGCAATAATCAGCAGTTGACTTGATGGCAAATTGACGCCTTCCATATAGTGTCACTCATGAGTTGATCAATATGCCACACTGACAATCTCACCAAGTGACCTCGATTGTTGGAACACGGTGGCAAGCGGTTCAAGAATGTAACATGATTGGACAACTTTTCCTGATGTTTCTTTTTACGTTGAATATGAAAATCTATGTCAAGCCTAGGAGATAAAAAACTTGATCCCACTAATATTCTTCTCAAGACGTCCACCTCAAAAGAGTGGTCAAGCTCCTCTCTACACTGCTCGCATTACTCTGCGCTCCAGATGCCGTACGTAGAGGAGGGCCATCACGATAGTCCTGCATAACTATCCGATAATGTCAGTACAGCTAATTTCTAGACTGGGTTCAGATACTTACGCAGCTGGATTTGGGAGTTCAGGGTGGAAAGTGCTAGCTTAACTGCAGATCGGTTGACGAGATCTTCGTTCGGATAGTTTGGGGCAGTATTGGAGATCCCCGAGTCTAGTCTCATGCCGTGATTTCGGACCTAAGAGTTATAGTCCGAACGAAAGGACTGCAGTTTGTAGGTTTCAGGCCAGCCTGGGAGGCTGCCGCGCTTGTTGGCTTCGTAAATGAGTTCGACGAAGCTTGAGGAGACGTCACTCATTTGGCGGGAGAAGTTTTCCTGGGCCATTTCTAGATTAATATAAAATATTGTAGTGTTTTAAAGTAGTGTTTTGTTATATAGACCGAGGCTTGGATAGTAATGTGTAGTTGGTGGGAAAGAAAGCGTAACTGCAGAGCTCTTTATATACCCAGAGAGCATATCTGATTCATGAATGATACGAAACGGAGCAAGTCATTTATTGTATTGTTGATTGCTTCGCTACATGGCTGTCAGTTTTTGCAAATACTTGAGTGTCACTCCTATCTTCATGACATGACGGGGCCGAAGAACAAGTGAACAGGCAATTTTCCATTTGGAAAAGAAGTGTGATTAAGCTTGCTGTATTCTCTAAGAACAAGATGATTTTGCGGAGGTTGTACGATATGAACTTGGGCAACGTCAAAATATCAGTGAGTCAGCCCTCAAGTAGTTTGTTAGCTTGAGGTCTGTTTCCATATCCAAGCAGTGCTTTGCTTTAATCACAGCCTCAGTCTAGAATGTCGATTCAATCCTAGTTCTTTCCAAAGGCTACCCGAGTATGGAGGAAACCATGCGCTAACATATACGACAAGTTTGGAGATATACTACCAAACCACTGCCATTGCAGTCACGCAACCAGCGCTAAGGAGCGCCTCTGGATGGGGACTTTCCTTGAGCTAGCGACGGGATGAACAATATTCTCCATGATTAATACAGTCTTCCGTCCCATGACTGGTGACCCTCGATCTTCGCTACGTTGGAATGAATCTGGACCCCAAGAAGATATGTTCAACAGTCAGTGGTGTCTATTACACTGACTCTCCCATACAGTCCCAGCATAATGAAGGAATAGTTCCCTTAGTAGAAGTGATCCTCTTATCAAAGAGTACCGAAGCATTAAGAGACTACATAGCTCTTGTAGCTACAACGACACATTCATATGTCGTATAGCATAGACTTGGAGAAATGAGAGCTACTCGTGTGTAATCTTTTCAATTCTTGGAGCTTTTTGAGTCTCATTGTCAGACATTATGTGTTCATAGCCTTTAAAAACAGTATAACATGCCACACTTCGGAAATTCGCTCGGTTGGATTTTGAGTTATGTTCACGTATATTCCATTCCGTCTGTAATATTCATGGTAAAGTCACCGCACTGATCGGTAGAGTACTCCTACTTATTATCCAAGCCTCAAATGGATCGGCATCCCATGACTGCCTGCAGAGCTGGGGTATATATGAGCAGGCCAGCCGATATTGATAGATACGTCTGAAAATATCCAAATAATATCCTCACCAAGTTCTAAGCCTCTCCTACTTCTACTCGACTTTAGGGAGATTAGAGAGGTTAGGGCCGGCTGGAAGTCCAGTAAGGTCATGAATTGCGTCTAGTACTTTGAGAGCATAAGCACATAGAGGCTTAGCGATCTCGAATTAAAAAGAAAACATTGTTAATGCACTTTGGGTCTTAGTTTAGTCGAGTATCGGAGTCACTATCGTTGAGGTATTGGCTGATCTATAGGTCATAATGAGAGTGTATACATCATTCCTTAACAGAACATATCACTCCTCATCGAGTCACATGCCTCAAAAATATTAAAAATAGGAAGTGCGTTGTCCAGAGGAACTTGTATGAGGTCTCGTCTTGTTTCTTGATCGCCAAGGACACATAGACCTCTCGAAGCTTTCGTGTCTCTCCAAATTTGAGATGTGTGGTCAGGCAAGGCGAGCCAGCTCAGCCAATAGGAAGATTAACTCGTCTGACGATATTCCATATCGGGAAACATACTGCGTTACTGGGTCCCACGAACGTCGTTACGTTGCATCTTGGGCCTCAGGTGATGTTGATTAAGACAAGGCTGAAACAGCATGCAAGATGTCTGAGCTTATTACAACCTCATGTTTCCATCATTTCAGTGCCTGTGTAGAAGGAAAGGATCGTCCATCGAGGCCGGACCTTGGTACAGCATACACATATTGGTTCACATTCACGAGAACAACGTGACCAGTTGTATCTACTCTTCGGAGCTCCCAAAGGATGGTGACCACGAATAGACAATTTCGATCGCAGTATTTAAACAGAATCACAGGACCACCGTGTGTAATACTTCAAACAATTTGACATTGATGACATACAGGCACAGATTGGACTGAACCTCCCTAGATAAACGCCTCATCAACGATAATGACTGTTTCGCTCCTATGTTTTCCCATAAATACATATACAGCATGGACTTTGTTCGTTTCGCTGATTATACTGATTCTCGCCTCAATATCCAGATATATTAAACGCTCGTCAAATTAGTACACAAAAAGATATGTCTGCGAGACTTTACACCATAACCGGTTCGACAGATGAAATGGGCATGTGTGACATCGTTGTTGGGACCATGTAAGGTCCTAATGCCGAAGACAAGATGCTAGCAATATTGCGAGCCATATCCGACTTCTTGCCCAGACACCAGAGCGCCTTGGTGCAGTCCTCGCATCGGCGGACCAGGTTCATGACGCCAGGGGTTTCAAGTGGTGCGTGTTCATGTCGCACATTCTCCTCGACTTCAGTGAGGAGGAGAATGGCCGCCTTGGTGAATGCCCTAATGAGAATCATGGTCCAAGGCTCTGTCAGAATAGAGCCCTCGACAACTGCGAAATGCAGGTCCGAGATACCCGTGCCAGGAACATCACCGGCTCGAGGGCGTGTCGAAACTCGGGCGAGGTCCGACAAAATAGCTGCACTGTCTCTTCGTAGTGAAACAACTACATTGGCTGCCTGCCGCACTTGAGTCGAGTAATCCAGACCCAACTTATTTTCGTCCACAAGCTCAATCAGATCCGCGAGTAGGAGAGCAGCACAATGGAAATGAGCCACCACACACACAAACCAGCTCTGAATGAGTGTCGGAACACTGTCATATTGCTCGACCAGATCCCTAAAGAAGGCGCCGTAGCTCACATTCCAGTGCTTGTACACAGCCATGGCATTCGAAATGACCTTCTCGACAGGTTCGCCTCGGTATCGACTTCTGACCGTGTTCTGAAGGTAGGAGACATGTCGGAAGAGAATGACCTTGATAGGAGCTGCAGTGACGACACCCTTGGATGCAGCATCGTACGAACAGGGCCAACGAAGAACACCCTCCTTGTTTTCGCGGACAAATAGTTCTGCCCACCATCTGGCGTCCTGCGGTCGATACTCAATGTTGTAGGATTCATGTTCTGGATGGTCTGGATAAGTCGGGTCATGGTGGCACTCCTCATCTGAAACAACTACAGGCCGACCGTTCATGGACGAAGATACGGTGTCGAACATGACTGTCATCCAGTAGACAAGGCCAATAGTACCCTTGTCCTCCTCACTTAGAGACTCCGCAGATGTAGCCTTCTCCAAGCCCAGAGAACTTCCAGAAGCATCCAGCACGCCTGTCTCGCGAGCTTCGTACTGAAACTTGAGAGCATGCATCTTTCTTGCTGCTCGCTCCATAAATACTGGCGGTCCTTCTGCAGCAATAATTTCGCTGAGCTGAGAGGCAATCGACCCCTCACCCGAAGCAATGGGGCTATCGCTAAAGTTGCCCATACCAAAGGGCATATCGTTGTTGTTATCCTCCTCGTCTCTCGGTTTCTGTGCTAGTCCCATGATCAAGTCAGCACAAACCACACGGAAACATTCCATATCTGAGCAGTCCTGCAAGGCCCGCTTGGCCTGGGCCCAAAAAGTCCTCTGAAGTGTGCGGTCAAAGTCCTCGTTAATATCGTCAAACTCTGATCTCATGCTGTCCATTTGCGTCAAGTTCTGTGGGAACCTGTCTCGCTCACGTTGACTGCCTTGCGCCCATTGGGTAGCAAATGCCATGATAGCCAAATGCAGAGCTTTCGAAGCAGCTCGGTCCTCCGATTTACTGAGTCGGATCAGTTTCGTATTTTGTGCTTGCTTGTCGAGCTGAATAACACGCCGGTAAATTCTATTGTCTTGCTGTTTTGGCTGACCAACGCTGAGACCCTCAAAATGAGATGCCAGCCAACTCACACCGTTGTTGGATGGCCGAGTGATGGTATTGGGCTTATAGGGACATGTCTCCTCTGACAGCCAGCAAGACAGGGCGTGCTCCAAAACATCATGGTATATCCTCATCAAGTTGTCCGAGATCAGGTTGTTGTTCGTCTTGGTCATCATATTGTGTGTCACTGAGAATGGCGAAATGGAGGTGCTATAGCTTCTTGCTATACTTTCTGGGTAGTGACGCACACTGAGAGACCGAGAAGAGATGTCGCTTTCGTACGAGTTAGAACCTGAAGGTGAGGGTTGGAACGGAACATCGCTGCCAACTGAATGAGTTTGGAAGAGAGGCCACCCATTATCTCCATTTTCCTCCTCCGCAGTCTGATGTCGCGAATGCAACCCTTGACCGGAAAGGTCTGTGGAAGGTGTAAGATCCATGGGGTGTGGGTGTGCTGGCGTCGAATGAGGTTCGAGACTCTGCAGGACATTGTTGTGGAGGCCAGCATCGAAAGCAGTCGGATCAAAAACGCCGTTCACAGGCATGGTATCGAAAGTTGTGTGAGGAAAAGCAGAGAAGTTAGCGAACCCAGCTGTATCCATTGGCCCCCAACATGACAAGTCGTGTGCTGTGGGAGGTGCCTGCAACATGTCCAGCAGGGCAGTTGCATTGACATCTAGCGTTTGGTTCGTTGGTAGAGGGGCTTGGATCGGCGAAGGTCCTGGTTGCTGCTGCTGAGAGCGCGGACGTTGACGCTTGGCCTTTGTGCGCGACTGATCGGGGACGCGGCGAGGTGCGCCATTCTGAGCAGATACTTCGTTGTTGATATTTGAGCTTGTGGCAGCAGGGCCAGTCTGTAGTTGAGCGCGAACCCAGTGAAATGTGCATTGTTTGCGAGTACGAAGGCAGTATGAACATCGTAGAGCTCTAGAATCAATCTCATCTGTGGTTTCATTGGCCCCTCGGTTAGCGTCGTCGAAGTCGGGAAAAAAGCGCGGGAGGGGGAGGAGGAGGACTGGGGAGAGCAAACCAACTCACCAAGATGCTCCTCAGCAAGAGAGGTACCGCTGATGCTGTCACCACCGTTTCGAAGCCTCTCTGAGTTTCTCTGAATATCCCATAGCGAAGGCGCATCGCATGCCCGCTTGGCTTTGCGACACTGGTCGCACGAACGGTTCTGGCGTCTCATTGTGAGTGAGGCGAGTTAAAATGCGATGAGTGGCCGCGGGGGCCCGGGTCCCAAGGATCGGAGGTTTAAAGTCACGTCGCGACGAAGGTATAGCGACGAGTATATCGTGAAATAGGCGAATAACAAATAGATATAGCAAAAGATTAACTCAAAATGAAGAATGTTTGCTGCAAGATGAATGTTAGTGGGAGGTTATGAGATTGAGATGAGACTGAGGTGGAAAGAAGCTTGGGGAATGGGCCCAAAAATGGATACCTGCCCTGATGAATGAGATTTGCCGCGAAGCCCCGCGCTGATGCTGATGCTTGTGCTGATGCTTGTGCTGATGCTTGTGCTGATGCTTGGGGCGTGCTGGACTGGGCTGGGATGGGGCCGCTTAGCACTGAAATCCAGCCCAGTCATCGGCGCCAAGGTCAGGCCGGGCAGTAGACCGGAACCCGACAGGACCAATCCAAGAGGAATGTGCATTACGAGTTAACTCCAGTGGAATGTGCTTTACAGCGGGCCGTCAACACCTCTGGAGCCACTAGAGTGCTGACCCAGTAGCACATCTTATCCCTGGACAAGCCCTGAAGTGTTAAGGACAGTGGTCGCCCAGGGCTCCGCCTTTCCGAACGAGGTTTCACTCTCCCCGCACCAGACTAAGCCATTTAAGCTCTAGATCGTTGAGAACGGCCATTCAACCTGGGATCACCCTCGGATGCGAAAATGACACGGCACCTGCAGCAAGCAGCAGTCGCTCATTTCTTCAAGGAAGTCTTCTAGAGTCAAGGCTTCCTAGGGAAAATCATTCCAACACGCCAAGGATATATCAGAAACTTCATGGCTATAAATCTGTTTTCCGCTGACTCGTAGCCTTTGACTAGAGAGCAATAAACCCTGTCTCGACCTGCAACTATTCCCGTTTTCTGGGACACAGCACTCACCTCGGCGCCGAGTGGTAGCCCTAACCAACCAAAAGTTCAGTGCCATACTGTACCTACCTCCCGGGACCTTCGGAATAGGATCCGTCCTCACTCTTGAGTGCTCAACGCTCGAACACAACCAGAAACGGCTGGAAGGATAACTCCGCCTTGGGGGATCTTCCAACCCATGAAGCTGGTTTATTCCTCTTTGGGATCTAGTTGCTGCCCTTTGTCCCAGTAGTCAAGTCCATCTGGGCCCACAGGATTCAGCTAAAGAGAAAGGGGTGGGAGCCGAGACTTTGCTTGAGCTTTACGATGGCAAATAGCGAAGGAAATGTTAACATAGTAGCTCATCAAGATCGATCGGGATAGGGGAAGCTTGGGAGTTGGCCATGTTGAACCCCATGCCAATATCGTCAATTCGGTGAATTGTCCATCAGGACCCTTTGTTCTCTACCCCGGACCAACGACAGAGTTAAAGATATTTTACCAGGTTGTCACAGAGAAAAAGCAAAACTACAAAATAGCAACAACCAACCTCTAGACTCCCTGTCCATAACCATCCGCAAGGGGATTCGCTTTTGCATGTCGCGTGCGCCTCAACAGCCAATCGCTCAAGTCTTTTAGCAACCCCTGGTATGACCTAAACATTCGATAAGCCCCAACCAAACAGGGATCAACTTTTTCTTCGATCCCAGCAAAAAATGGAAGTCTTGTCCTCCTCCTCTTGCTTTCCATCGCTAAAACATTTGCTTGCATCATGCATCCTTCACCCTCTAGGCTCCCAAACAAAAGTCCAGAGTGCTACGCTCCACACACCGGTTCCCCGACTCCTCGTTCAAGGTTGCCAGAGTCTCCACGCCCGCTCGCCTATCGCGTAGCCCAGGCCCTAGGTTATTACAGATCTTGGGCGACAGTGCTGGACTTTGTTCAAGTTATGGTGCTTCAGCCGCGGATTTCCGCTATAGTGGTCAAGTTAGCGCGGCGATCCACTGTTAAGGATGGGCCTGTAGAGCCTCACCAACTTCAACTTCAACTTCGATGCCAGAGGTCTTGAAAACTAATGACACAAGGAGTGCAATATATGACACTAACTCAACACTTTCTAATGTAGTACATCAGGCGAAGGACAGGGCCTTGTCTTTGCTATGCCTCATGTACAAGAGGTCTGGCAAGTCAGCTTCATTTTCATCAATATGAGCCACGAGCAGAGAGCCCTATCAGCCCTTCAGTATGCCCTTCGGAGACCTATGCATGCATAAGACTGGAGATATCCACCCACAGTTTGTGGAAAGCTTGACCGAGTAATGCCAAATCAGATGCTTCCGTAAATATATGAACGATTGCAAGCCTATGGTCAGCCCAACTCAAGCCAAGTTCAGACGATCATGAGACCAGCATACACTTAATCGAGGCGGCTACATTAGCTAGACCACGTAGAGGTCGAATATCAGCCTCCAAGACATTGTCATTTCCAGGTAGTCGGTTTCCCAGTTCACCGCGCTTTCATTATCTGAACTCGATCTTATACCCCAACCGTGCTGAGTTACGGGTGCGAGGCTGACCCACGGCAACAATCGCACGTCTCAACACGATACCAAGACTATATGATGTGCTTGCTTTAGTCCTAGAACAATTTATCAACAACAATGTGCCGCATAATCCAACATCTATCCAATATTGCTTTCAGAGTAAGGCTTCCCAAGTTGAGATCCACTCCCCACTGTAGATGCGGGGAAGAAAATCCGGGGTGCATATTGTTAAGGAATTCCACAGACGTCAATCATCTTCAACAAGCTCTTCCATGTCTCTCACAATACAGTGTCCTAATCAAATGGGCTCAATTGTATTTCTCTTGATTTATGAGAAGTAGTTTAATCCCACATGAACATGGCATCACATTGTAATAAAGATCGCTTGTCGCGGACCCCGCGAAGATGCCCGAGAGGCAGTTACACATAAACCTGATATCCAGGGTCCAGACTCCCCTGGCCAAGATCTGGAAGTCGATATGAGGGGAAGGGCGCTTACTGAGACATAGAATATGGTCTAGACAAGCCTCATCTGATCATGATGAGGAGCTTCGGCTTCTTCTAGACTACCATGCTCTGCCAAAGTTTGAAGTCAATATAACTGAATTGGCTGGTCCAATAAACAGCATTACCATCTTTCTCGATCGGTGTGCGGTGTGTTTTTCACCGAGTCATAACCTCGCCAGTGTAGCTTTGGTGACATTCATTAGTGAGACGCTGCACTGGGTTGGCTTGAAAGGTTCATTGCTGGCTAGTAGGTCTTGATAGAAAGCGGAGACCACAATTAGCGGCATGGACTCGGTGAATCTGTTGTTTCTAGGTATAAGTTAGTGAAACAAAGGCGGCCCGGGTCAGGCAGAGTACGATTGAGCATCCATCAACTGAAAACACCCAGAATCCTTCCATTGGGGTCCGAGGCCACAGCCTTTGACATGTAGTGTGCCAGTTCCCAAGCCTCGCTCTTTGCAGTTGGTTACGCTTTACGAAACTGTCATGCAGCCGCAACTGACACTTACACCAGAGCCGGTATCCTATTGGTTTCGCATCATGCGACAATGGCGGGGAAGCTGAAGCTGCGCAAATTACCCCTCTCCAAACAAGGATGACGGCTGATACCGTAGGACTGTTGCATGACTCTCTAACACCATCATCTTCATTTGGAACCAACAGTGTGATAACTGATCCATGTTTGCATGAGGTGAGAGTGTCAAAGAGGAGAGGCTACAACCAACACCTTCTTCGTGTCGTGGGGGGCAAGGGAAGGACGAGTTTGGAAATTGCCAGTGGGAGATCGTAATTGTGACAGGGCTGGTGATGGAGACATATATCGCGTTTGAGGTGTTACGATGGATAAGCAGCTACCTTTCGCAGTTATCAGGATATTGCAGTCATCGACGCACGTATGAGTTAAGAGTCCTTATTATGACTGATGGAACTGTGAGAAATTCATCAGGCTCTAATATGAACAACAGCTCGAAGCAGTGTAATTTTGTCAAATGGTGTGGTTTTGCCAGCTCACATAGGTCCAAGCTGGAGCACTGTTGGATCCTTTGGAATGTAGACATATCGAACCTGTATCATAACCAAGTCCGCCAGGCTTCAATATCTATGAGAAATAAGAAGTGCCATTAACAAGGGATGACAACCTGTGCAGTCCGCATCGTTAACCAGATGATATCCATAATCACTCCATCCAGGAATCCTAAGGATCCTTGGCATCGTTCAAGAGGTTTGAGTACCTTACAAAGCACCAGGTTTAGCACAACGAAAAGATGAAACGCGTATAGTGTTTATTGGTCCACAAGTTGTCTTTTTTGCAAGACACACAATTCTATGGTCAGGCGAAGTCTTCTTTCTCCGCGCCATTCAACCCATTTGCAGTGACATACTCAAGAGATACTGAGTGCCATGACTAGAAAGTGCCTCGTTGGCCATCAATTCGGCCAGGCGGGTTTGGGTATTCGTTCTTGTTTCCACCGACTTCAAGTCCAGGTTTCATTACAAGGCTGTTCATTTCGAGACGTTTTGAATTAATGAGACGTTGTCTCCCTTCAACATGATTTGACCTGGGAGTTGTTAGTTGGCTTCAAAATCGGCAGATTCAAGGGACGTACCAAGAGGTCTCCTGGTCTCCTTCTCGTTGGTCTTAGTGACCTGCTTGACCTCCACAGCTTCATCGATGACTAGGTTCATGAACTCGTCGAATCCCTATCGATAGTCAGTAGTCATCCCCCAGAACAATTCGATATGTACTGACTCGGATCTTGCCCTCAATACGGATGGAGAGCTGCTCGTACAGCCAGATGCTGACTGTGGCGTGCTGCGATTGTTAGCAAAGTCCAAAAGATCTTTCTGACTTCTTTCAGCTCGCCGTCGCGGACCTCGAAACACAAAATTATCCCGATCCTCGGTTCCTTGTGGGGGAATGGGGTGCCATTGTTGTCTCCAGTTTGTTCACGAGGCTTGGAGACGGTCGCGCCCGACAGCCAACCCGATTCAACCACAGCAGTCCTAAGAAACAATATAGCAATAAACATCACATAAAGGACATCAAGGTGTTCGGCTTTTGCAATCTCAACATCGTCGGGCGCAGAATCGGTGCAATTTGTGTTTTCGAGGTCCATCCAGCGGTCAAGCGTAAAAGCGATCGGAAGCGCGCGTAGAAACAAGACTTACTTCTCGGAGAAGCTCAAAGATATACTTGCTATAGAGCAGTTAGAACAATGCTTCAAACATCCAGGAACCATGCGATCGCGTCGCAGAGGGGAGCTCGAGGCTTACATGGGAGGCAGCATAAGACGGCGACCACCGCCACCACCACGGCCAGTCATTTTGTGAGGAGTAGCGCAAAGTATCGAGAAATGGTTGAGGGTGCTCTTGCGCCGAGGATCGAGGTTAGAATGGGAGGTAGAGAGGTTCGATTGTTTGATCACCGCGATTCTGTTGTCGCAAGGTCAAAGTGGAAGCTCTAAACACCAACCCAAAATCTCGGCGGATGTGGGGCAATATTTATCCGAGATATCAATGAAACTCCCGGGTAGGTCAACATACAGGGAGATTCGCAATCTGAACATGCCACGAGTCTGCTGAGGATAATGGATCATTCATATCCTGCAGATTACCTTTGTCTTGTGTTGAGAAATACTAAAATCAATATTTCTAGTATGTGTTCTGTTGAGCTTAAATAGGGATTGGTTTTCTCCTCACGCTTTTTTGTATCGCCTCTTACATCACAAACACACACCACAATGACTAAGGGAATAGGACTAGACTTCAAGAGGATACTGGGTACCCATTCATTAAACTGATATTACTCTTAAGTATTAGTGTATTTAGTTCTGTATATGATTATCACCTCTGCTAGATGAAAGAACTTGCAATCAGATCACGACGTGCACAGAGAGTTAGATCTTAAGTAAAGGATAGGCCATTGAACTACTATTTCACAAGAAACACCCAAACAATCTTGTTATCTCTCGCATGGCCATTGGAAAGATGAAAGTGCTGCCAGCTGCCCATCTACCTAACATTGGGTTGATATATCATCCATCCATGGA
Source organism: Fusarium acutatum (assembly GCA_012932015.1). NCBI lineage: Eukaryota > Fungi > Ascomycota > Sordariomycetes > Hypocreales > Nectriaceae > Fusarium > Fusarium acutatum. The sequence continues at coordinate 12,320 of JAADJF010000079.1, read as the reverse complement.
TGGAACGGAAGAGGCAAGCCCGTTACAGAAAGAAGTCGGTCACTTAGGTTAGGCAGTGACGGACTGTTCTGGCCTATAATACCTGCCAAAGTATACGGTGTCTATATAACACCTCTTGAAGATTGCAACGCATGCAGTTTGAGCAGGAGGGGAGAAAGAGCGATGCTTTAGTATCGACGAGTACTATCTCGGTCTCTGCTGGCCCGACCTCAACCTACAAACCAACAACAAGACATTCGATACCAAAATTCTCATCATTACCTCTGTCATTCTTTCAAACCCGCTGTATCGCTTCGCCACTCACTATCTGGTATCCAATAGCCAATCATGAATTTCCATTTTGCAAAGCCCAGAGATAAACAGAGTCAATCTCTCTTCTTTCGACTCCCACGCGAACTACACGCTGAAATCATCACCCTCTGCGTCCCAACATCTTGGCAAAGATTCAACAAGCACCACCAAGATGAATATAAAAAACCTTTGCGACTCATCAAAGCCGAACGGCGCCTGCCAGCCTTGTTCAGCACATGTCAGGAAATGTTAGCAAGGGCACCGTACGATATCTCGACCCAAGCATAGCTTGCGTGGGCCGCCCCTATACCTCCATCTATCTCCTGCCATGGAGTATGTATCATGGCTCCAGGCATAAAACTTGTATGGCCATGGGAGGTTCTAGCCTTTGATCGTGTACGAAAAAGTATCTCCAGAAAGGATTGCCGGCCAAAAGTCCAGACAGTCATATTGAACGCCCAATTTCTAGAAAACTATCGACACAGTTGATCACTCTTCATACGTGGAAGGGAGGGTTCCAAAGTAGAACGGAAGAGAGAGGACATGACTAGGCATGACAGCGTGTGGTTACAAAAGCGGTGGTATTAGTAAAGCTCTGCGATACACATTTGATGAATTCGAATCCGAAGTTTTAAGCAACAGGTGGAGCAGACAAGTCAGGCTCTGTGAGCATGTAATTACAGTCAAAGCTGAAGTTGAGACTCTTCCAAACAGATACGATGGCTACCAGGACCTGCAAGGCAGATCGCCAGGAACCAAACCTCTAGGTATCATAAGAGAGATATGAGAATGCTGTGATGCTCTTACCTACAACGATCTGCCCATCGTCGTTCGATAAGAGGGGTATTACCTTGTTTCACAAATCATCTTGATAACTATAAGGAGCTGTAAGAGATTAGTATCGACAAATGCAATCCGCAGACAGGCAAGTCAGCAATGAAGTTACCCACTATGACTATCCATTGTCCACCTATGATAAACGAGCCGCTTGCTCGAGGCAATGTGGTCATGTCGTAGGGCTTCTTTCAGATAATGAAAACGGGTCCTAAAACCTATGAGCACGATATCAAGCAAATATATATCTCCTGTAGAGAAAGAAAGCATCTTGATAGATTTCGATACACCATCAAGTCACATTTTTATCGTGTACTGATGACGGAAAGCACATCATGAATAGAACAAGACACTACTAGCAGCCAAAAGTGTATAGAACGAGATGGTACATATAAGATCAGAAACTATATCACTCTATAAGAGAATTGTAGTAACGTAGCCAACATAGCTCATGCCCAGCATGAGTCCCGTCATTCATCAGATATCTCATACGCCTATCCAACGCTGGAAATTCAACATAACATGTCTATACGACAACAAGCATGTAACCAATAAATAAAGCCAGAGCGAGCCCAAGACCGGGTCTTGTACTGAATGCACCGCCCTCCTCTTTTGAAACCTCTTCCTTGAACTGGCCCTCGACATTACCCCTGGGCCAGTACTCACAAACGAGAAACCAGCCTCGTTCGCCGCAAAGCTTTCTTCCGCATCCAACAGTCGTAGTATCCTTCCACACAAGCTGCGTGAAGTGTCCCGTCTTCTTACTAAACTTGGGCTTGTCGAAATTGTACTCATCTCGCTCATCACCCCAAGCTTCGATGCTCGCAGTAACATTGGGATAACCTATAGCCAGGTTCTCACCATAGGGCCCACCAGAGTGCTCAAAGTCGCAGTCATCATTGTCATCGAGGTAGTCTGTCGCGAACTCCTCTAGTGTTTTGTTCCATTTTAGTGCTGTTGCGTTGTGTTCCTCGCGATAGAAGTTGGTGCTGTTGAGGACGGCTGATGTGAAGGATTTGCCTTCCTTGTATTCAGGCTCGTTGGAAGGGATGGATACTGGAGCTGTGATTGTGACATCCGCAGCGAGACTTGAGCCGATGAAGAGGGCGGTAAGAGGAAATAAGAGGTTCTTCATGGTTGTGAGACGTGAGCTGGTGGTACGGTATGGGTCGTGTAAGTGGTGTCACAAGAACAAGTAGCCTGCCGCCTTGAAGCTATTTAGACACGAGGCAAAAAAAATAAAAAAAATACGAATCACAAGTGTTGTTCCAGAAAGTCTAATCACAAAGAAACAAAAGGATGATTGAAGATTTAACTCTATTCTTTGTCCCTCTCAGCCTGATTTACCATCATCTTGGCCTTGGAACAGGCCTATGACGTATGCCTTTTACCGCCAATAGCTGTACAGCACATGGCTCAGCTAACCCTAATCTTGATTGATGACAAGGGACGAGGCTGGGCAATTGCTGGCCATAAGTGAGATATAAACTGAAGCTATTCAGTAGCTGTATCTAGAGATGTAGACGATGTAAAACTTATAGTGGAGGTTCAACCGTCAGTCTTTAACAACCATAGGTTATGCAAGACTTTGATTGACTTGAGACGGCGTCGAACTGGAGGGGTGTCCGTTTCTCGATCCCCACCATCAGCGTAAACTACTGGATATAGCTTGAGGAGGACAAAGCAATCGGCGCTTAACCAAACAATTATTGATTGACTGACATGTTCATCTCAACATTTGCTGTCATGTTTACCTCTTGTTAATTGATCACGTTGCTTACTTGAACCCCCACGCTATTACTACTCAAAATCCGCGGTCATTGACGTGCACAGCCGATTCCATGGAGGTTAACAGCATCACAGCAACCGATCTAAGGCATGACAGGCTCCCATCCGATAATAGGCATAGGCCATAGAGTGTGACTCACCGGATGATTAGTCCGAGAGAGGTTCGGCTGAATCTACCGTACCATACCGTACCGTACCGTATGTACAGTATCGTATCGTATCGCATGCGCATTATACCTTACTGTACCGAGTATGCATTCTAATTCTGTTGCCTTGTCTGTCCTCTCCTGTCCCACTCCTGCGCGTACTCGTCGACTAATAACGCACTCGTGCGGATTCTAGTGGTCCCTTCTCATCGCAGCCGAGTTCTAGATTCCACCGTGAAAGTGGGCTATCGAAACGGTAGCAAGAATAGAGTCCGGTTCTCAAACGTGTATGGCCGATGACCGGTCATCATTGAGCGATTAATTCTACAACGAGTCTCTGTGTAACCTCCGACGACTTCATGAATGGCTGAGAATAGTTCGTTGAAACATGAGCTCCAGTCTAAGCATAAACGCCTGCTCTCTCTCAAGAGGCAAATAGACATAATTGCCGGTCTTCTTCCCGTGCGTAGACAACCAGTTCATTGCAACCCCCAACATCGTCACGTACGTCAAGTCGCGTCGCAGATCATCGTTAACAGAAATTATTAAGCAACCTAAATAAGAAACTAGCATCAAAGGGCAAAAAGCGAAAAAGCTCCGACCGATGCTGCGGCAATTGTGAGATGTTCCCTCTGAACCGCTAATGTAATTGTTTGTTCAACTGTCATGCCACTATGCCACCCAAAAAGATATAGCGATATCCACCCCCAAAGGAAACAGTAGAGAAAAAGGTATTAAACAATACGTGATTCGCTCAGAGTTGTTCAGGACCCTGCTGATCATCTCGACGTAGGCCGTAGATCTCTATGAGCCAAAGGACTTTGTCCGAGTTTGGGCATTCGCATGCTTGGAACCAAGTTTTTTTTACTGCTTTTCTTGTTATTCTAGTTAGTCAACTTCGTGAGCGCCACCATCGCCACTGAACTGAACAAACAGCCAACAAATCAATTGATGTGATGATGACCTGCAGAACGAGCAGTGGGACCAGTTCAACGAGAGAGGAATGCATAGCCGCTCCCTGGGATATACTGGTGCGCAAGCCAACTTAGTTGACTGCTTGCTGGCTGTAACATTACGTACAGTACGTAGGCAGATGAAACATAACATTATGTATGTTACATTGTCGAATGTGATAAGATTCTCGCTGCATGATTGTCTTCCGGGCCGAAGATTAACCATACAATTCCAGATGCTGAGGTATCATTGGATTACATCTTTGGCCACATGGCTGAGGTGGTCTTCGACTACGATACCCTCCAACCGCCGATTCTAACCACTCTACGGAACCTTTCCGCTGGCGGGCCTAACCCCAGACTTGGCTGATTTGTCTGTGCTGAGCTAACAAACGAGCCGTACCATGGTTAAACTATTCGTGATAGATCCAAAAGGGATCTTGACTTCTCTCACAGATCGATATTCGCCGCGGCGCAAAGGTCAAGATGCCCCTTGAATTACAGGGTCATCAAGTCTGTAAAAATAACTCACAGGGACTTGAATTGGATCACCATCCAACTTCCTGGTCAGGAAAACGCCACAGGCCCGCCGTTCGTGGGCAAACTCAAAATATCTCATGTGTGTGCCAGCCCCTGCGTCTTCCCGAGGTCCTTGTATGGACGGATGTACAGCACCAAACAAGTTCTTGAATGGTGCTTCGATTCCATGACTTGGGAGGACTCCCATGATGCAGCTAAACTGAATCAGACTATGCCTCGCTCCATCCAATCCGACAATCTTTGCGACTCGTTGGCTCTGTTCTTCAACAGGCACTGTTACCATCGAAATATTATTAGCTTACCGACCCCATGGCACTCGTTAGTTTGAATGTTTAGCGTAGATACTGTCTGTGAATTTCTCTAAACCAGTTCAAGGTATTCCTCGCCACAAGGAAGAATCAAGTCAGTTTCTGGATCTCCAGAATGTTAACATCAAAGCTTCGCCTATATTCTTCGGACAAGTACGGGGCAATCGGTATCCACCGGTATCCTCAGATCGCCAACGAGGCGCCTTCTTACAACGCAAATTGTTCTGCTTTTCGATTAGCTACGAGGCTAGCTCAGTGTGGCTCCGGGGACCTCCTGAGCCTCAATTACGGCAATAACAAGCAAATGGGATTATCCGTCAGCTCTGATTAATGGCTGCTAACTAACTTGCACGAGAGCCAACGTACAGTAGCACGCACTCCAATTAGTTGGTGATCCGACCGGGACCCTCGCAGCACCGAGACTTCAGGTCTAGTCGCCAATGAAGAGGTTGCATGCGTAACCTCTAGAGCTTATGGTTCGTGGCCTCGAATCTTAGTCGTTCTTCCAGGGACAGGCAAAGGACGACAGCCTCGAGAGAACCGCAGCATCCGAGGACGCGTCAAGGCGGGCGTTGGCGAGCGCTGAGGGAGGTGCTACTTGTTAGCTTCACTTTCTTGCAAGATCAGCCATTTGATCTCGGGTTCTTCATCTCATTTCTTTTCCAGCTCTTGTCATGCCTGACGCCGCCGCAAACAGCAAAATCTGGGGAAGTCAGGGATGGGATGCTGGAAGATGGTGTGTGCGCCGTCAACTACAAGGGACCCTGCCAACTAACACAACGTCCGGGGGCCGGCCCCAGATTCTTCTCCTCCTCCATGATCCATCCGTCCAACCATCCAATGTGCAGTATCCATCAACGGAGAGAGCCTGGGGGGGATCCGGGCTTGGCTCCGCTAAACAGAATTTGGGGTAACTAGAGAGCACGGTGACTGGGGGAAGAGACCACCGGCGAGTACTGTGCGAAATTGCAGAGCTGAAATCTCAGATGACTTGGCCCAATAGGCGATGTCTTGGTTCTAATGGCTCAATTGTCCGACTGGCGAGTACGGTAAAAGTTGAACAAAGTGGCGTGCAGGGGTTGGAGCTAGACCAAGACTCAGGGCGTTGAAGGGAGGTTCAAAACGTGGAAGAATTGGTCAATGTGCCTAATGTTGGGTAGCCGGCGGCTTCATTGGTCAATCCCAGAACTTAGAAGCTGGTCTCACACGCATAAGCGCGTGGTGTGGCAGACCTTTTTCGTTGTCAAAATTTTTCGATTCGATCTCTGAAGCAAGATGATGAAAATCGTCTCTTGTCTCTCAGAGAGGTGATATCAATTTCAACACAAAGCGTCAGAACACGGCTCAGCGTCACCATAGCGGCATTCCTTGGCTATTTGGCCCCTTGAAACAGCGTCATGGTGATTCAACTTGGCCCAGTCTTGTACCTTAAACGACCGACATCGCTCATTTGGACTCGATACCTCGAAATGACAAGCACCCAATCCCAATCCCGAATGGGTTGCAGGAGCCTCTAGCTGTGGGCCACGGCTGCACCTGACCTCCTTAACCCTTGGATCGAATGGAGATATGCCTCTTTCTGGAGTTAGGATTCTGGGGTTGTAGGATTCCTCGATCAAGGCCTGTCCAGTGTGGCCTTGTCTGTTTGTGTCCGGCTCGTTTATGCTGTATGGTGACGACAAGAGAAAGGGAACCACTGCGTGCCCAGTCCCTTCTCCAAATCGTTAGGGCTGATTCAGATTCTAAATCCTGTTTCAACCAAGAAAAAGTCCCCGACCATCATGGATTAGAGACCCTTTGGAGAGACTGAGCTGTTGGGACCAAATACTCCAAGCCCAGCAATGAGGTATCATCCCTCACTGGTTCGATGCTGCGTTGCTTATACTTGACCCTTGATATCTCTTAACGTACGTGTCGGTTCCCATACTATAGAGGGTTACAATTTGCAGCATCCAGCCCTCATCTGCCAAGTACTTACTTACTGTACGTTCTTGGCTCGATAGTGGACCATATCTGCATCTGTAATGCATTGACATTTCTTCCGATTAGCCCGATTCCACTTCAAGATGCTAGCTAGTACGCCGCGTCGACGGGAAGGAACTCTCGAGACATTGAAGAAGAGCAGTGGCATCGTCAATAAAGGCTCTGTAGCAGCAGATGTGGGACCTTGGACGGAGACTCAGCAGTGGACTCGAGTCCAAGGCACCAGCACCACATATCTGATGCTGGATTCTGCATTCTGCATTCGTGCAGCCTGGGGGATTTAGGATCACTCAAGTCCCAGCGTGATGCTTGGCACATCTCGGGGGGCTGTGCAGCGGGTAGACTTGGGTCATGGGCAAGGATCACTCTGGGAGCCCGTGCTCAGAGCAAAGACCAAGTCAAAGCAGACAGGCCAGGCTAGAGATAGCGAGTTGGAGAAGCTCTGGGAGTGCGTGGATGACATGACGTTTCATCTGGGAATCTCATCTCACTCAATGTGAAGAGCCTCAGAGTCAACCTAACCGCTCGCCGTTGACACCTCAAGTGCTTATGGCGCAACCCGCCAAGCTGATACCATCGTGATTGCGAAATGCTAATCCAAGCCAGCCAGCATGTGAAGAGAAGAAATTGGATGTTTTAGTGACATGCTTGCATCAGAAATATCCACCAAGACTTGGTCGAATTAAGAGGCTGAGAATTTATGAACTGCATGACTTAAAATGTTCCCTTTTGCTACTGTGCTCACGTACTGTACACAAGTAGAGAGAAGGTGTCTGGTCAGCGATGTTGGTGCTTATCTAGAAGATCACAGTGGACATACATGTGCCCGACGTCCGTGGCTAATGCAGAGAAACTAACTCGCAGGCGTCCAAAATGGTCGTGTTCCTGGATCCTCGGTGAACTAGCTGATCAATTAGAGCGAAGCATTCGAATCTGGCGCGACTTGAAAGCCGTGTGGTAACGATACCGTTGAGCATGGGAGGCCACACATTCCCTGTGTTCGGCGTAGCAAGATGGTCCTGTGACTACAGTAGCGACATGGCTCGTGGTGTGTTGGGCAGGGATCAAGGGCTCTCTGCAATTGAAACCCCATTCATGCTCTGCGCCAGAACAAGACCCAGAGCCCGTCTAACGATGGATGCTAGCAGCCCGTCTCAGGGCATGGCTTGTCTCTCTGCCGCGGCGGGCGTTTGATGGATGGACGCTCATCATTTCACCGAACTCAAGCTGTCAATCCAATCTGGCGGTGAGCGAGAATTATTCGCCGTTTCGGGCTGCGAGACACGATTCGGACAGTCTGGCACCGCTCGAGGGTCCGTCGACGGCAGTGCCAGTCTATCTATCACTGTATCCGCTACTCACTTCAGCACTAGAACAGGCAGTACGTAGCACAGATACGTACGGTACATACATAGGTAGGTACAGTCGAGTCTGGTAAGGTAGCCTCATCACCCCCAGGATAGGATGGATCTTGCAAGCTGCGCTGGGTGGAAGGTTGGCAGTGACCCTAGCTACAGTACGGCAAAACCCCTGAACAAACGCAGTGACTGGATTCGCTGGAGCTTGCCTGATGCAGAACCAAGACCTGGTCCCTTTGGCTTGCGTGCAGGTGGATCGGGGCGTAGCAAGCATCGAGGCATCTCGTTCTGGTCTGGTCTGGCCCATTTTCTTGACGTCTCATCGGATGAGACCATCCCCGGCAGTTTGTGGGAGAGAACAACTCAACTCACTCAGAGCCAGGCAGGTCAACAGTTGAGTGTGGCATCCCTCTCGATGATTTGCTGGTAATATCCAACACTGAGAAAAGATACCTTATCCACGGACCTTGGACTGCATGTGTGACACAACAACGTGCGGCCCCATGCCCTAGCGAGGTATCTACCAGAGACAGTAAGGGTCAAGGATCCGCGCACAGCCCTTTTGAAGATTGATTCTGACTCTGACTGCCTTTATCAGGTCTCGAACAACTCGAGGTATTACTAATAATTGGATTGTCCAATGCAAGGGACGCTCTGCCGTGATGGGAGAATTACATTGCGGTCATGGTCTTTTGAAACAGACTAGACAGTGGGCTCGTGGATCACGACAACGTCTTCTCGGTGGTAATTGCTCCTCGGTACGACCAAACCACCAGTCGTACAGGACACGACAAGACAAGGCAATTCTCTAGAAGTTCTAGGGTCAGAGTGGCAAATGTTCTGGACGGAACGAAGAACATTGATGAGGCTGAACAGGCCGATCAGTCAAATGCCAAATGACACTTGGTTTCCACCAGGGAAAAAAAGAAAGTTCCGTACAAGCGACAATCATCATTGAGGGTCTTGCTGTTGTTGTCTGATAGGCAGAGAGAGTCTAGGGCTTGGCCGCAGACACACCTCACCTCGAGCTACGTACGTGAAACGCACGTTGGGCTTACAATTGGCTCTAACGGCACACTTTCTTGTGGCAGAACACATGACCTCGAGATGCGGATACTCTATTGTGTTGTTCATTTCGTTCTGAGAACGCATCATCTAAAGTCAAGCCAAGTCGAGTCAAGCCAACAGAACAGTCTCACCCTCGTCTAGTTAGTCGTTGGCCGAGCCGTGAGGGATATTCTCCTTCGCACAGTAGCAGATACTCAGACCCTACAGTGAAGACAGACCCAGGGCCCTATCGACGCTAAGAGCCACAGGCGATTTGATTGGGGTGGACCCGCCCAGGCCCGGTACGACGACTTTGGGCAATCAATTAGCTGGGAGCTTAAGAATAGAGGCAATTGATCGACTGATTACGACCGAATAACTTCCAATTTGATGCTCATGCTTGCTAACGTATCAACCTAGCGGAGGTTATGATTCACTTCCGGACTTATTGCCGACGACAATTATAAAACGTAAAACAAGAAATCGTATCAAATAGAGAGACACGCTGCAGGATTGGGTCATAATCTCCTAACTCGCCCAACACGTTATGGCTCCAAGCAGCCAAGAGTCGAATAAGCAGAGCCAGCCTCTGAGAGATCATTCCATCGTGTGTAAGAGCAGACTATCTCTGACAAGCGTCACGGAAGGCGTCCTCTCAAAGACGCCATGCCATCATCCCTAGACGTGAGTTGCTCTAATGGAGTTTCGGGTTAATAAAAGCCGCAGACAAAGATGAAATCAGTCAGGATCTCTCAACAAACAACAAAGACAACACCAGCGGGCGCTTAACATCATAGAAGTGGAACAGGCGATTGGTCGAACGACATTTATCTCGCCAACATCATATCGGGCGAAATGAATACATAATAATAACACCAGCAGAAGCTCCATATCTGAATGATGTTGTTGCCTCTGGACGTGGCTTGTAGACACAATCAGATTCCCCAATTGGGAGCTCTGCAGAACAGACAGCGACTAGGAGCTGCTGGACCAATCCTACGCTGGTGTTTCTAGACCTGGCTCATCGTCATGTTCCAGCAAGATTAAGCGCCAGGATACGAGCAATAGTTACTATGGAGAGAGCGAGGTTGGTAGAGATAACAAACAGACGAACAAGCAAGCATCAACCGGAAACGGTCCTTGATAAATATTAATTATCTTTTTTGAAGGTTTCGAACCAAAGTTAGGCCGTGCCAATGACGCTAGTAGAGACGGCTCCAGTGTCAAAGCGAGCTACCGATGGATCTAAAAAGCCGTGGCCACTCGTATCTTAGACCTCAAAAACAGCCCGGGAGAACATTCAAGGGTCCTTTCGGTTCCTTCTTCTCCCTCTGAGTCCCTTTCAATTCAGCGCATGAATTGAGTTCGAACGTTACATGCAGGCGTTGGTTGTTCTGCAGTCGGGGTGCTGCAATATAATCGTCATTCATCACATCCCAGTAGCTATTTCGAGTACACCCGACTCCAAACTCCAATATGCGTATGCAGTCCCTACAGCCCGGGGATGCACAGTGCATACTCGGTCAGTTGAACTTTCAGCCCTGGCGCAGCCATCAACTACTTCGTTGCATGTACTGTAGTGTAGTTTGCAGACGTACCTTGGATACTGGCGCAGAGTGCCAAATGCCGTGGCAAGGCGCTGGGCAGCGCAGTTCGGGTACTTATTCATGCTTTGCAATGTGAGGGTTCCTGAGCTCTACGTCAGAAAGAGTTATGACTTCTAGATAGAAAGTTCTCAACAGTAAAGTAGTTGAAAAGTAGAACTTGAAAGTGGTAAACTCTACAATAAACCCTGGAATATCTGGTACCCCGGCAAGCTGGACCACTCAGTCAATTGACAGGCTTGCCCAGTCTTCCATATCTAGCCGTGCCTCGGGAAGTACATACTCACAGCACATTTGCCGTGTGATGTAACAAATCTACACTGAATAGCGTTGCTGCTGTGCCTTTCGTCACCAGAGTTTTGAGCATAGAGTCTGAGAAGGCGGCCATAAAGTCAATGAGGAAGCTTCCTATCGAACAAGGCCTACGACGTATAAGGCGTGAAATCAAAGCCATCCCACCCACCATCACAAGGCAGACGCACGAAGGGTAAAAGAAGGACGACTAACGTCGTACACGTAGGTATCCACCCATCCACGATTGGAGCATCTATGAGCCTCAACTGGCGCAAGTAAACACATTGGATGATGGTCGATACAGCCTGAACCTAGATGACGCAGTTGAGGCGACTGGCGACAGCCTTTCGGACGTGGATTCGAGTTGTAACATCTGAGCAATTGGTTGAGTTGAAATGAGTATGATGAGGTGGATAGAAGAGCTTTTTTACAGCCTCAGCCGAGCTGCGTTAATATGAGATTCGGATTTCATGACACGTCCACTTGAGAAAGAGTTGGTTGAAGCAGCTGTCTATTTAGGACCCAAGTTTCCGTGATCACCATGCCATTTGCTTTTGCTCTGTAACTTACTGCTCGAAATCTCTCTCACTCGTGATACAATTCAATCTGCAAATCTGATTGTCTCGTGTCTCTTCTTTTTACTCCGAGCAAACTACGGGAACTTGATGCGCCCCAGGGAACCTAGTCTAGCCTACCTTAGCGCTCCATAACGGCAACGCAAACGCAACGCAACGCAACTGGAGCCACACCCCCAAGAGCAAAAGAACAGGGAAGGTCCAAAGGTCCAAGGCCCCTTGCCAATTCTGATTCAACAAGAGCGCGCACAGTGTTAATAACACCCTGCTCCTGCTCTGGGTTGCTCCTGCGTCGTCAGGTTCAGGTATCCTTGCCTGGGCCCTTTTTCGGCGCCAACCTTCCTTCTTCCACTGCACTTGCCGCCAGTGCCTCCAACTCTCTTTCTCTTTCACTTTCCTCAAGCAGTTGCTGCTTCGCCTGTATGTTCTAAACGACGATCTGAATTGCTTCATTTTTTCTTCTCTCTATACAAACAGAAGAATATGCCCTCATCGTTTATAGAACGCTCATTTCATTCAATCTAACATCTCTCTCTCCCCCTCTCTCTATATTTACCTACCTTACTTATCTCCCCTCCCCCCACCAAAGAGTGACGAAC
>JAADJF010000078.1:0-87653 GCA_012932015.1 Fusarium acutatum | reverse complement strand
CCCCATCCCCATCCCCGTCCCCCTCATGACATATGCCAGAGACCCTAGTTCCCAACCGTCATTTTCCAGCTTCTAAAAATACAATTATGCATAGCAGCCTCACACCCGGGACTAGGTCATGCATCAACCATGCGGGCCAATTAGCCCAGCTTGTCAGGAGATTAACCCAGTTTATCAGTGGAGACACTATAATGGGGGCTAAATGTGCATCTCGAAATTTGCCTGCTTCTGAGACGTGAGAGGTCGACTGCACCACCAACAACTCATCACCTACGTATTTTAGACATCTTCACCGCATGCGATGCCATGGATACTCAGATCACTTCCTGTCACATCATTGTCAAGGATGCTAGCTGCAGAGTTAGTAGACTCTCCCTCCCTCTGCTTCGTCTAGGGTTCTCCGGCAATGGCTATCCGCCTTGTCAAGCGTACGTAGCATCATGAAGTTCGGCAAACAAACAGGAACAAAGTTAATGTTTCAAATGATGTTATTAATAGCATATTGTCAGAAGAACTGTCGAACGCAGTCTAGGTAAATGCAATATCTTTCCCGTTGCCATGCCATCCTTTTCCGTGAAGCAACAAGGATCCCAAACTCCATTTCAATGCCATCCGCCTCTGGTTTCGTGAGGGTGTACTAGAGCTTCCCTAATGTACAGCTCAATTCCCTCTCCGGAGCCTTTTTGAAGTAACGTAAAACCAAGAATATTAGAACCATCACTTTCCTTCATGTTGACAATGAAGCCATACCAGCTAACCCTTCTCAAAAGTCGACGTCGTAGTTTTGACTGATCGAGATCAAGCTCACACAGTAAAAGCAGTAATCGGGGTTTAACTGGGCGATCCAGCAGCGCCTCCTGGAGCATTGTAGTTACCAAAGCCTCCGTGCTCAGCAGCGCCATTGTCCGCTTTCATCGTGCCGTTAAGCAGTGGACATAACCTTTGAGGAACACGTTAGTAAAGAGTTTCGAAAAGACGTGTCAATCACAAAAGAAATCTTGTATGTGATGTGGTAGTCGTTGCACGAATTGGTCTTCTCAACGCCATGCACCTCCAGAGCGCCACCTGGGCACCTTCCAGGCATTGCGGATGCGTTCAGCTTCACGTTGCGCACGCGCAATCTCTTGCTCGCGGGCTTTTCGCTCTCGGGTGCGGCGCAGGCGTTCCTCTTTGACTCTCTTCTGAGCAGCCTTTTCTTTGGCTTTAGCGGCTCGTTGCTTTTGAACTTGCCGGGCTTTGGCTTCACGCTTTTCTTGCTCCCGCCTGGCATCCTCATCTCGCCGCTTGCGTTCTGCTTCTTTCTCTGCCGCTCGCCGCTCCTTTTGTAGTTGAAGAGCGATTGCCTTGTCCTCGCGAGCCCTTTCATCAGCACGCTTTTTGGCATCTCGTGCCTTGCGTTTGTCGCATTGTTCCATGGCAAGTTGCAATTGGGACTTGCGCGAGCGACTGCGCTTCGCGTTGTCGGCCTCTAGAGGTGCACACCAATTGAACGACATTGGGGGAGGGGGAGAAACAAAGGGGAGTGATGATGGAGAATGGGGGCTCATACTTCTTGTTTGTCTTGATGTGACCGACTTGGCCACAATTGGCACACTTGCGGGTTGTTCCAGTTGGGACTTTATCGCCATTGACACTGGGTGACCCGGCATCTCCTGTGCTAGCCTTTTGGTGGAGCTCTTTTTGCTGCTCCCGAGCCTGTCGTCGAGCTTTGTTCTTCTCGAGTCGTTCGAGCTCCTTCTTGATTCTGTGCTACTGTTAGTATCGATTATAACAACATGACTCGAGAGGACATACCTAATGCCTGCAAGACGGTCATGGTCGGCATTGCCTGTAGGGCGGGAGCTGTAGATGCTGTTGAAAGATACACGTAAGCCGGTGCTCTAAACTCCAATCCAGCAATGTCATTTCTTGAGCCAGGGGTGCCGACTCCGTAAGTTCGTCGACGTTTTCTTGCCACGACTCCCCTGCTCTGTGGTTGCTGAACTGCCTGGCGCGAGTTGGGTGGGTGCACGTACTCTCTCATCTCAAGATCCGCCTCTGTTCGCCGCTTCATATACTGCGAAATCACAACCGGATCGTGAACGACTTCGACTCGGTCTTGCGTACTGCCATCGGGCATTCGGATCTCTCGGGTTATGCGAATAGCGCGTCGTTGCTGTCGACTTGCCGAAGTCAAACCACTAATTTGGCTAGTACCGTCGTCAAACTGGGCTGGAGTCATGGCTGACTGAACGTTGAATCTGTCATCTTCATCTTCTGTTACTGCAACATCTTTGTCGTCATGCTCTTGACCATCTGAGAGTGTAGACTTTTGCTTCTCCCAAATTTCTCGAATACCTTCCTCGTACATTGCTTGCTGCTTTTTGACATTATAGGCGTGGCCACCATTAGCTCGCTTTTCACGCTCCATAGCATCTGCAGATGTAGCAAGCGGTCCCTGAACTGCCTCGATATATCCGCCCTTCATGGAGGTTCGAATGAAGGAGAAGCCAAGACCATGGCCTGTTGGGTCTCCTTCACCATGAAGTTGAAGCATGGCCTTTTGGGCACATGCATCGATGAAAGCCTTGGTTGTCTTCCATGGGGCCATCTTGTCCGCAAGAGTTTCTTCTTGCTTCTCTTGCTGCTTTTTGGCGCCCTTGGCAACCTTGCTGCCTTCATCTTCGCCATCATCATCGTCCCCATCTGCATCGTTGTTCTGAATATCTTCCTCAAGGGAAGCATTTCGAGGGTCGTATCCGGCGTCCTCAAGCTCCTTGATACCAAGTTGCATAGCATCCAGTAGACAAACCTCTTCCGGCTTAATCATGGAACGAATCGTACTCTCATCAGGCAGTATCTCGCCAGGCTTCAGTCGCCACATACCCTTCTCGCCGCTCTCCCTGTCGTACTGCAGGAATTCTTTGAGTTTCTGGCGATTTTGGGTATCGGTTGAGTCGGCAATATGCTTGGTGATGTCGGACAGTTGACAGTTGTCGGTATCGCTATGCCTTATCATGCGAAATGCGAGCATCTTCATTCTGTTCTTTGAGGCGTTCGTAACCTTGCGACTGTGTGGTCCTGGAACCTCGACTGAAGGGAATTGCTGACCGACGACATAAAGATGATCGATCTTGTGCAAAAACCACCTCGAACCGTGTTCACCAGTAGTGCTGCGCACAACCAAGAAGTCACTACCTCTTGGGTTATGCTTGAAGACGGGAGCTCGGTACATCTCGTTGTGCAATGTTGGCACAGTCTCACCGGGGTCAACAGTGCCGAAAAGGGAGAAGGGGGATCGATCTTCAGGAAGAAGCATGCGATACTCTCCAAGTTCTTGTTTCGGGAGTTGCTCATCTTCGTTTGTGTCTTTCCGGCGATAGTAGTTGATCAAGCGGTTGCCCATACCGAAGCTACTGAGCACCCGTGGACGTTGCTCACAGTACTCGTAAAGAACAGCCGTTGAGTTGTCGTTAATACTCAAATCCTTAGACTTGAGGAAGACTTCGTGCGCTTTGCCCTTCATCTGCTTTCGTTTATGGTGTGCCGGCTTGTCAAATTTGATGATATGACCAGCAAACTTCTTGTACCTGAAACGGGGACGATGATACTCATCTGTCGTACCACCGAGCTTAACTTTGTAGTACGGCCATGAGAGCTTGATAGCGGGCATACTGTGCTCGACAGAAATGTTGCCGAGTGTAGCGCGGACCTTGCTTTGGTGGTTTTCCTTCAAAGCCTCGTATGCCTCGTCGTTCGAGATATTGAAACGGTTGGAGACATCGCGGCCGAGGTTGCCGTTTGCCATGCGCTTCAGCTTGTTGTCTGTGCGGGGTCGCTTTGCATTTCGTTGGGTTTCTTGAGTTTCGATAAGGAGGTAAGGATCGCTCATATCCAGTTGCACCCTCTTGGCACCTCTGCGGGTGGCGTCTTCGAAGTTGTCGAAGGAGGGGGCAACATAGCGGGGAATCTCTGGTAGACCAAGCTTGACTGTCTTGCGTTTCTTCGGTCGCGGTGGTCCTTCGTCGCCAAGGTCCATCAGGAACTCAGCATCCCATTCATCATCCTGCTCTTCAAACACGCGCTTCCGTGCTTGCTGTTCTTGCTGCTCGGCGGTTTGTCGGGCCTTGAAATCAGCTTCGATAGCCTCGATGCTGGCGCCCCAATCTTCGCAGGCAAGCTCAATATCACGTAGGGTGAAGCCAGCGACCGCTTCGGAATCAGACTCTTGATCGAGGTCAAACTGGACATTATCTTCGGCTTGATCCTCTTGGTCCATGCCACAGTACACTAAACCTCTCTCCTCGCCCTGCCTAGGTTTGCGGGTGATGGTTGCAGTGCCTGGGATACGGAACAGCTTCTCTTGATCGGGAGCAAGTTCGAGTGTAAGTTTGCTGGTGACGAGTTGCTTGGGCTTTTTGACGGGTTTCTTCTCCTTCCATGTGGCCTTCTTGGCTGGTAGGAGTTCGCTCCATGTCAAGATGTGCCCCTTCTTGAAAGCAGGCCATGTAGCTTTTAGGAGGTCCTCGACGGTTTCAGCGGGTGCGGGAATGTCATGATCCTGATTATCGAGATGTGGCTCGGGGTCGAAGTTGATGCCAGGAAAGCTTAGACTCGCATCGAGAGGTTGGGTGTCGTCGGTAGTATCGGCATCGCGAATGTGAGGAGCTGGGGAAGAGGGACCTAGAATTGGATCTGGAGAAGAAGGCCCCTCTCCAAAAAGGTCGTCTGGATCATGACTGGTTCCGCCATCGTCCGTGAGGCCAGGCATCTCCATAGAAACACCAGCGCTGGGCTCCTCCTCGTCTGGTAAATCATCGTCGCTGATATCTTCGTAATCCTCTGCATCGTCCGCCTTGCCAGACTGATCGAATGCGACATTGTCAAGAACGATGCCGCCTCCGTTGTTTTGTGAATCTCCCAGTAGTTTCGCGATTTCTCGATCGTCGGCGGCATCCTGGGCCTTCCAGGCATTCTCGTCAAAGGACGAGAAATCGTTCTCCTCAGCCATGATCGCGGTATCGCAATCGTGAAATCAGATCACTAAGAGGCCGCGGAAGTGTCTTTATTCTTATATCATAATTTTATCGCGTCGCTGGGGATCGGCCGTCGCTCGGCGAGTCGTGGCTGTCGTGTGAAGATTGAAGGGAAGGAATTCGTGTTTGCTTTGAGCTGAGTTGTTCACGGTTGCGTTCTCCAGGAAAGGTGCCCGGGAGCCTGAGAATGAGCGCGGAGTCAGCCAATCAACGTCAAGATAGGATGGAGGATGCTGAAAGGCCAGGACCTGGATTTCGAGGTGGGGCGGCGTTGAGTGGCGTGCAGGTCCCCACTTCAACACCATTGTCGCGACAAGGAACAATTAACGTGTGAATGTCAATAGAAACGCACCTTGGTGTTGTAATGTTGCACTACAAGGCTCGCAGCGGGTGCTGTCACAGCCATATACTGCCTTCATAAGTAGCTTTTGAGTTGTTGAGTACAAACTGAAACTGAAACCTGGTGACTTTGTAAGGATTATTCTGGTGAATGAGCATTGGACTTACAAAGGGAGTTGCCAAGGGGCATAAGATAGTTGCGTTAGATCAAATACAGTATTGTAAATAGATGCGCAAATGGCTGCTTTCGAGATGATGAGATGTGTTGAAAGAATAAAGTTGCGTGGAAGCAAACTCACGAATTTATCGAACGAATGGCGGAGAGTGAATCACTCACAACCTCATAATCGGTATCTTCCAGGCCACAAACTGAAATGTGTGAAGCGAGAAAATTAATCTCTAAATACTTACCTACTTACTTATGAAATGCATAATGTGTTATGTCGCCTATACAAAGAGGAGGTAGATTAAGAGCGTAGCTAGCTCACGAGTATGCTCAATGCTAGGGGAGCCCTGGCCATAAGCTCGACTCATTAATAGACGAAGTATAACATTATAGTTCAGAACCTCTAATTCGTTCATAAAATGCATTAATGATAGGAGATATAAATTGTTAGATGTCCCAGCTGCGGGTAAAGGATGGACGTAAAGTTCGTGGTTAAGCAAGGCCATGCAGGCATTAATATACGATCTATCATCTGACTCCCCCGCTTTAAGGGACAGAGGAGCCATGAGTGGGATAGAAGAGTATTGAAAGCTTGCATAGTAATGTCTTTATAACATGGACTTCTATCTTCTCTAACTCTACGTAGGTAGGTAGGGCGCCGCTTCTTTGGCCATCATAAATGGACAGGAACTCACGATATGTTCCCCACGGCGCTGAATTACGCTTATAGACATACCCAAGCTCACTTGACTTGCAGTCGCACGGGTACATTATTTACAAGTTGACAAAAGCTGACGGTCCCGTCGATACGTCATGGACGAAGGAACAGTCGACTCAGTTACAACTGGTCATAATGGTGGTAAAGCGGCGTTCTGAAGATACTATAAGTCCATATAAGGAGGTCATATAGAAGGTCTCCATGAAGGTATATGGCAATTTTCTATATCGTAATGAAATTGGCCATTGTTCCACCTCTTGCAGTTCCGGGTAGCCGAAACACTGCTTTGACACTTCACGATTCTCAAATGTTACATGTATTACCGATATCACAGTCCAGTGAAGGGAGAATCAGAGAGCCAGAAAGCTTTTGACATTTAATAAGCTTGCAAGAAATAACAACCTACCTGTTTCAAGACCTACCAAGTATACTATATACTCAAGTTGCTTGACTCTATCCTGAACCCAGGGCTACCTTTTTCTTCTGCTATATGACCTCCCCCATGGGGTTTTAAGTTTATGCTCCGATGGTTTGTATGGGGCCTATGGGAGTCTAATTGGTGTTGAGCATGATAGAGAGCGTCACAGAGCCTGGCGGTCGATACAGAGACTTCATCGACGAGGAACGAAGAATCTAGGCAGGTTACTACTCGGTCAATGTTGAAGAGAATTATCTGTCGCATCTCTCGTGATACCACCTGCTCTAGTGGTAAGACGTTTCAAGTAGCAAAGCAAGAAAAAGAACTCTGGTAAAGGTGCTGTGATTGAGCAACCTGCAACTGCGCCCAATATCTCAACACATCCCCTCAATCCGGTCAAGCATACATGAACTCTCACAACCTGCATATAAGCGCCATGAGATGTCATTGTAATTTCCAAATTACAATCC
Source organism: Fusarium acutatum (assembly GCA_012932015.1). Classification (NCBI taxonomy): domain Eukaryota; kingdom Fungi; phylum Ascomycota; class Sordariomycetes; order Hypocreales; family Nectriaceae; genus Fusarium; species Fusarium acutatum. Next base: position 80,527 of record JAADJF010000078.1, on the reverse strand, counting down.
CCAAATCCCTCCAACCTCGCTTGCTTCAAACGATCCCCAAAAACACAGCTCAATTCGGTCAGACACAGCGCCCATACGAAAACAAGCTTTGATAGCGAAATCTACCCTCCATAATACACGATCATCACAAAGATCAACCCTCTATAACGCAAGATCAACACTCTATAATACCAGAAATTGCAACATGATTCGACGGGTAATCCCAAATGACGCAAAAACTCGGCGGATTCTTGATTGGGGAGTATCATGACAGGGCAGCATTGCATAGAGCAAATCCTACACAACATAAGCATAATATTTCTTGGCCCCCAATCCTTTATCTCAACGACGACCGAGTTTTGGAAACACCGGTCTGTAAATCGTGGCACCATAGGTGTATGGAGAGCAATTTAGTTGGACGGTGATGTAAGCTTGCGTAGGGATGATGTGAGGAGATGGAGTTTGCCTTGACTGTTTCCCTCTGTTAATGCTGTGGACGTCACACTGAGGCCCACTGAGGTAGTCATGAATGATGCACCATTGATGGGGGCAGTATTGAGAAAAGGAAACAGTGTATTTCTAATCAGTTCCGTTCGTTGCGTAATGTATGACGAATACTGAATGCTTCAATAACAATAATAAGTACAAAGATTTTGAAGTCAATAATGCCACTCTCTAACGGCAGAGGAATCCTCCCAGTTGGGTATTAACGCCATCAATAACACCGTGAAACCCATGAACTCATTAAACTTGCGCTTGCGGCTCGCCAACTACCCAGGCTGCCTGGCCAGCATGGTCTGCCTTGCGACGCCTGACCTCTCTTACGGCTATAATGACAAAGACGACCAACGTGGCAACCACCTAGATACTAAACAAAACCACCACCACGATGAAGCTCGTTATACCCACTCTGATGGCTGCCTCGACGTCATCTCGTCTTGATAGTACTCCATTGTCTGATGCATCCTCGTCAGGGAGGGCTGTGTCGTTGGGCAGAGTTCCGTTGATGAGGATTGTCATTGTGCCGTTGACCTCTGCAACATTGACGATAGACTTGTTAAGTGCGTCGTAACTTCCGTTTCCGATGAGTTCGTCGAAGTATTGGGTGCTGTTGTTGTCGTCGCATGCGCAATACTCGTATCGCGAGCATCCACAGAGGACGTCGCGCTCTTCGTCCTCATCGCTGGTGTCGTTGTGATAATGGTAGGGATGCGAGTAAGGATACATGTATGCACCGTAGAGCCAAACGCCAGGCCAGAATGCCAGAGCTGCACCGCCTAGAGCGAAGGGCGCAATTCTGCCGGGACTTGAGACGCCGGACTTGTACGGTCTTGATGAGCCGCCGGGGTAGTATCGACCGCCTGCGAAGCTGGGCTGAGGACCGACACCGCGAGAACCGCCGCCGCCGCCGGAGCTACGGGAGCCACCGCTGCCTGATGAACCTGGACGATATGATGAGCCTCTTGAACCACTACTGCTACTGCTGCTTCCGCGACTGCTGCCGCTTCCACTGCTTCCACGGGAACTCCCACCTCTGCTGCCACTGCCAGATGATCCTCTGGAACCTCCGCCGCTGGAACCTCCGCGTCCTCCACCACCACCGCCGCCACGACGCCTGTAAAGCTCGTGCTCATAAACGGGGGGTACCCCAGACTCCATGCGCTCAATGTCGATGCGCTTTATGCGACGGGGTGCATCGACGGCCGACGCGACCGTTGATGTGATGAGTGTGAATAGCACGACTGCGAAGTCTGGTCTCATTGTGGGCCAAGCTGTCTTGGTATGACGAAAGGATGCAGGTAGATATAGGCGAGATGAAACAAAGAACTGTCGATTGTGGATAGGAAACCAGATTCAAGTGAAAGACCAAATGATTTCGGATTAGAAGATGTCAAACCGACGATGAAACCAAAAAAGTCGTGAGTGTGTTTGGGGATGTAAGTTGATGGAAGAGTCTGAAGTGGGCAGTTCCAAGGTTTAATACCCGAAATCCGAATTCAGGAAGGGTAGGTAAGACTGAATTGATGACGGGGGTAATTGCAAGGATCCACAAGGCGTGCTTTCTCTTCTAGGTTCGGAGGCTGTGACGGAGGCAACAACGAGAGAAGATCACGGGCTGACCTTCTATGATGAGGTTCAAGGGGCGAATGAGGTAAACAAAAATGATGATGTCGCTCTTTCCAGAAGGATTGGGGGCGACGATCGACCGCTAAACAGCAAGAACAAGCGGATGTCTTGGCTGAGCTGTGGATGAGGTCACTGAGCGACCGGTTTTGGTAGCTCCTTCGAGATGATGACTGAGTGACTGATTGAGCAGAAGGAAATTGCCAAGGCAGGAGGAATTGTGTTCTTTATATTCTAGTCTAAGGAGGTGATTTACCGTAGGGAGCGGAAAGAGCATTGCCCTTTGGCGTTTTCTTAGCTCTTAGGAGCTGAAAAGAAGCCAATCTCTGAAAACAAATTGAGTTAGCTCCAGCCAAAAAAGTGCTTTGACTTTTGTTGTTTTTGGCGGAGACAAAGAGCAGCCCTACCAAAGTGGCTTAGCCAGAGGAACCATTTACAGCGGTGTAATTACTTTGGAGCGTGTTTGTGGTGGTTTGCTGCATTACACAGGCGCGCATCAAGAGACAAAGAATTGGAATGTAGGTCCGAATGCCTTGGCTCAGCCTTAATCCAAACCCAAGCTTTCATTTAGCGAAACAGCAAATCTCTCTAATGTTGATGCTGGTCAATAATTTGTTGGGTTCCGTGGTAATGTCACTACCAATTGACCACTGTTTCAAGGATGATTAGCCGATGATCGTGGGTCTGTGACATAAAGGACCCTGGAGTTGGCATGGGCGTATAAGCTTGTCGGGGTTAAGCTTGCAGCGCCGCAGCATGCAGGGAATTGCATTTCTTATTGGTGTACACCCTTGTTTAGTGTGGATCAAGGCTGTCACTGAGGCAGATTTACTTGAGCCATCCGAACGAGACAGCTCGTCTATGACAACCCGATACGCCAAAAGTCCGCTTGTGACTGTCAAAGCTCTCGTTTAAATAAAAGCTTAGAAGATGTTTTCATTCCTGAAAAGATCTTTTATTAGAGATGTGGCTGAAGCTGAGCTGTGAGTTCTTCTAGGTCTGATTTATACATCGAGACTGGACAATTGACAGACACGGAGACGGAATCCCGCAGGAGAATAAACTTCAGATGCGGCGATGCGTATTGATCACCACGTGGTCTTGCACGATTTGGAAGTCCCCGATCTGTATGCCTTAAAGTCACAATCTTGGCTGCCTTCAAAACGTTCCATATTTCCAACGAGACCTTCCTCTCTAGTGCGTTATCTGATGCATCTCCGCCATAGCCACCGTGCCCCCGCATGATGCTAGAGTGACAGTCTGTCACATGAGGCTGTGCAGTGTGTAATTGTTATTGCTTGCAGCATTCTAGAAGCATGAAAAAAAATCGGCGGCCTGAATTTTAGCATTCAGCCAAGATCAGGCACCCGTGCTTGCGCCGAGGACTTGGCGCACTAGAGTTTTCAGTGCATCTCCGATGGCGGGGACTGGGCGGATATAAACATCACGAGTTGTCGCTCAGTGGCGATGAATGGTTGGATGATTGCCTTGTTTCTGGGGGGATGGATTGATGATCTCTCGGTGTTACCGAGAAGAATTGAGGTAAGTGTAAATATTTGGGAGGCAGCCGTCAAGTCAGCCTTTCAATTCTTCCCTATACCAAGGCTTGTCTGTCCATACTTCTGAACGAATTCATGAAAGACAGCCGTGTCATAAGTTCCAATGTCCTGAAGATAAGCCGAATCCTTCGCTTCACCAGATTGGATGATCTCAATGGTCCGCCTGGACAAAGCCATGACTTCAGCAGTATGTTTCTTTATCCCGAGCCATTTCCTCTCATCCCTTGGAATACGTTTGTACGCATCCGTCCAAAGAGAGTCCCATCTATCCAATGCACGTAGCAACATTTTGGAGTGTTCATGTGATACTGCTACTGCTGATGTACGATAATGAAATACGTGACGCCCAAGACCTGGCAACCATCAGTATTTGTCATTCATCGACCATCCCAGGATGTTACGTACCGGAAGATAGATAAAAGAGATCTGAATGGTCTAATTTTCCAAAACAGTCTCTAGTAGCAGGCGTCCAGTCTTCAGCAAGCAATCCTGCTATTGCTTCGCTGCAGCTTGAAGGGTAAGACCTTGCTAATCTATTCTGTGAACGCTCTTGAAAAGCGATGCTTGAATCTGCCTCCCATATACCAGTAGGACATGGCAGATCTCCAGTCACCTCCTTTGATGTGATGATGGGTGGGTGGTTACAGAAGAGCCCCAGTAGTGAGTCATTCATAAAAGTCCATGTAACGACCCTTATACACGTCTCTCGGTGAACAAAATCTTCCCAGCTTTTGCCGGGCTCGTGTTTGAGACTCATCATCTTTGCTTTTCTCAACACCCCGACCAGTGTTGGAATTCTTTGGCTCGCTATTCTTCGGCGAGATTCGATGTGGTTTGAACTCCCTTCCAGAGTGTTCATCAGCACTGCAGCTTGACATATTTCAAGCATATATCGTGAAGTAACTGGGCTGACACCTTGACCTGACAATTCTTTAAGCTCCTTGTATACATACTTTTCTGCCAATTCTAGCAGTGATGTATTGATGTATGAGGGAGAAGATTGATTAAGGCATTGAAGATAAACAGTTCCGGTCAACACCACAGCTAGTAGCAGCTGGAGTGAAACCTTTTCAGGATCAAATGTTGGCCAGTGTATAGTGTCTTGATGGTAGTGTCTCCGACGGAAGATGAAGACCAGAACATGCTGAAAATGAGACGTCGTAAAGAACCCTCGTTGGCAACTTTGGTCAAGTCCGTCCCTGAGATGAGGCTTATTGGTAGTTAATTCTCGAAGGATGTTTGACATAGCAGCTATCTGCATCGAGAGAGCATCGGCCGACCCCGTAGAAGGACCAAAGATTCCAGAGAATTGTAGCGGATTGTATTCGGTATCTCCATAGTCCTGGGGTTCATCTAGAAGCATGTCCGGTAGATCAAAGAGAAGAAAGCCTGGATCGATCGTCCCTGAGCTCCAACCGACAGTCTCACGTTGCTTCCAAGCAGGCATCTCTGATGTTCTTTCAGGCTCTCGAGCGACAATAGCATCCATAGATGGCTGTGTCGGATTGCTAGCTTGTAAAAGAAAAGAAAAGCTAGGACTGTTATTCTCGGAGACTTCCCCCGGTTTGGTGCTTGCTCGATGCGTAACATCATGACATAGTGAGCTGTATATACACTCAATGCCACGAGCTGAGCACCGCTGACAAGGAAGTTCCGAGCTACAAGATGTCTTCACTCGTGAGCAGTTATCGCAAGCCCGAAGCTTTCTGCCTGGCTTGGCTTGTGGTGGAAGAGGTCGGCCTCGTCGGGCGTTGCAAGAGCGTGCGTGCCGACGAGCGACATCAGCTCTGCGGAAGGACTTTTGACAGAATGGACATTCATTTGGACGAGTGGATAGATGTTTTCTACAGACGGGGCATGCCGGGGTTTGATATGGAGTCGCCATCTTAGAAGTACGTGGATGAAAGAGTTGAGGTCAGGTCATGTGGGAATTTTCCGAGGGTGAGAAGCAATAAGTGGAGCTATGTGGTTAATTCCCGTCCCGACCTGGACCCCAGGGAAAGGTCATATAAAACCAGCAGGACGACTGATTTTGTCTTTCTTGTTTCTCAAAAATTCGATTTATTTACTTATACGAGATATCTAAACATGACCCGTTTACAATTAGCAAGATGTGAGTAAATAAGTCTAAAGAGCTTATGGACCGTGACTTACACCATCATCCAGCTATAGCTCGGCCTCTCTCCATCACAGCTACTCGAACGATCCCACTGCGAACCCATAGAATAACAGAAAACGGATTCGATAATCAGATACGACATGGTTGCTCCAAGGCGGCTAAGGATGTCGCACCTAATGTGCACCCAACTTCGCTCGCCGATATTAAGCCAAACAACCTAGTCGACTATGCCCTGTAGGTATCCAACTCCATGCCACGATGAGAACAGGAAGCTAATAAGGGGTGTAATAAAGTACGACGCTGGATAAGATAGCCAATTGGGGCAGAACCGGCTCCCTTTGGCCATTGAGCTTCGGTCTCGCCTGTTGCAGTCTCGAAATGATGCACGTTTCGATGCCACGCTACGACCAAGACCGTCTCGGCATCATCTTCCGCGCGTCTCCGAGACAGGCAGATGTAATGATTGTTGCAGGGACTGTCACAAATAAAATGGCCCCTGCATTACGGCAAGTATATGATCAGATGCCTGAGCCGCGTTGGGTCATCAGCATGGGATCTTGTGCTAATGGAGGAGGGTACTATTACTACAGCTATAGCGTTGTTAGGGGGGTTGATCGTATCGTTCCAGTCGATATATATGTTCCTGGCTGCCCACCTACTGCTGAGGCTTTGATGTATGGGGTGTTTCAGCTGCAGAGGAAGATCAGGAGTCAAAGAGCTTCGAGGATGTGGTATCGAAAGAAGTAGATTATGCTGTGGGGGAGATGTAAGATTATAGAGTACATGGATATCATATTGTTACACAGAATAACGGCTGAAAGTCTGCCCTGATTAAAACATGTTCGGGAAGAGAAATCGATCCAAATCAGCATAGTCGAAACTGGAAAGATCTCCAACCAAGTTATTCAGCCATCTCCTATCATCCATCTCTGCAACGGGGGTCTCATCTCGCGTCTCTGGAAGGGAAACTATCGGGAAGGTTTTCAGCACATCACTCAAGGTCGATGCACACTTCTCCTTGCGCCGCTGTTGCATCAGTATAAGCAGAGAAGCCGTGTTAAGAGCCTCTTTTGTAGCATTGGTATTGTACACAGTAGCAACGTTACTTAGACATTGCATAGCATCCTTAAGCTGAGCGATTGATTCACCTGTGTCAATGGCTAGTAGAACACAGATGATTTGGAATGGCACGTTAGCCATGTGATGCCACGGCGAGCGTGCATCTAGAATAGCTTGAGCTGCTTCGATGCCTGTTTTTGTGATAGAGAGGATCTGGTCGAGAACCTTTCCTGAGAACGTCGTGTTCATCGACTGGAGTCGACGACAGAGACATAAAGCGAGGTTTGTCTGTGCCATAATCGATGGCGGAACAGAATGCGTTCGGCTCAAGACAGTTGACAGCGAGGCCTCAAGCTCGGAAACGTCTTGCGTCTTATTCGGATCAAGCTCTGTTGAGTATGGGAGTAACTCCATAAGTTCGTGGGTATAGTCTCCTTCTCTCGAACAGGGCATCTCCAGTGTTGAATTACATAGGATGGTTCTAGACCGGCCCATGTCAAATGAAATCCAAATGTTGAGGTGCTCAGCGACAGCAAAGAGTCGTCTCCGAAGCTCGGCATCGACCTTTTCTTCTGTTACTGGAAGGACTGATTCTTGGGATGGTTCACAGTGCAGACCAGCTGCTTCAAGCATGTGCATAAGAATTGAACTCGCCATCCACGCTGTATGCGGCGTTCCGGCTATTCTCAGGTATACAACCCGAAGAAGCCATCCTGTGACACTAGCAGCCGATGGGTCATCTGACATCTTCTGCTCAAGGATAAAGCGTGCTGTTTCTATCAGGTCAAGCTCCACCGGCGGAGGCTCAACTTGTGAGAATAAGCATCCGATAGCTGCTATGCCGCATAAGATAGAATCTTGAGACTGATCGTATATATATCCGGACCACCTGCCTTGAATGGTCTGTGAAATATCGTTCCTATCAACGAACCCATAAATTGGGTCCATCTTTTGAAAGTAAACAGCACTCAAGCTCTCCATGTCTTCTTTAGACAGTAGATCTGTAATTGGTCTTGAAACAGGAACATGCGAAGACTTCCGCGCTCCAAGAAAGGCATTCCAAGAAAAAGTGTGCATCCTGGGCGCATTCTTAGGATCCAACCTCAACGCCAACCTTCTAAGAAACGCAGCCCCAGAATTCGCCTCCAGCGATTGCAAATGTCTTGGCGAAGTAACATGATCACTCCTCGAAGGCCTAGAGTCCTTCTCAGTGTGAACAGGAGGTGAAGGAAGAAGAGAAGCCTCATGAGTCTTCCTTTTCTTGTTGGAAGATGTCTTGTAGGTGCACTCGTACTCAAAACGGACACAGGCTCCGCAGGGCTGGACGCCGTCGCATTTCCGTTTTAAATCCCGGCATGTTTCACAGGCGAGTCTTGAGCGCTTACGGCCCTGGGAAGTGGACATGTTGGTATTGGGATGGGAATGAATGGATTGTAATGTGTAAGGGGATGAATGCATGTGAAGTGAAGTTGCGAGGGTCGGTTCTTACGGGCCGAGCGGGTATGTCGGCTACCACGGGAATATCGGTAATAGCGGTGTAAGCGATTGAAGCTTGACGTAGTTTGAGGTTGGTAACTAAACTTATCCTAACGATAATGAACCTATCTCAGTATTTTTTATTCTCGGAGTTAAAGCCAGAGTATCAGTGTAGTTATCAGCTTCGACTTGCTGACTTTCGGTCGCCTCTCATGTTACTCAACCAAGACAGAGATTCGGTCTCTGCCGCCGAGACACTGGCTGATATCGAAAGCCAAGCCCAACAAAACCCACCCGAAAAGATATCGACACATAATGAACCACCAGACGGAGGTTTCAATGCTTGGCTGCAAGCTCTTCTAGCCCACATCGTATTCTTCAACACCTGGGGCGTCGCAAATGGCTTCGGAATATTCCAACAATATTACACCCAAACCCTTGGAGAAAGTCAATCCACAATATCCTGGATAGGAAGTGTCCAAGTCTTTTTTCTATTTTCAGTCGGAGTAATAGCTGGAAGACTGACGGATGCCGGCCACTTTCGAATTATCTTCCCGATTGGTGTCTTCTTGCAGGTCTTTGGACTCTTCATGACTTCGTTATGCACGACGTTCTGGCAGATATTCCTCGCTCAAGCTGTTTGCCTAGGAATAGGGAATGGATTTACGTTCTGTCCGGCTCTGGCTGTTTTGTCACAGTACTTTAAGAAGTATAGGGCTTTTGCTGTTGGACTGGCGGCTGCTGGTGCAGCTGTTGGTGGCTTGGTTTATCCCGTCTTGATTAACTGGCTCATCTTCCACGATAACGTCGGCTTCCCCTGGACTCTCAGAAGCATGGGTTTCATCATGCTTGCTACATATATCCCCTGCCTTATATGGCTCAAGCCTCGACTACCACCTCATCCCAGCGGTCCATTGGTTGATACAACGGCTTTTAAGGAATTGCCTTTCATCTTCTTTACCATGAGCATGTTTCTCAACTTTTGGGGCCTCTATTTTGCTTTCTTCTATCTCGGAACCTTTGCTCGCGATCGAGCGGGCATTTCTGAACCCATCTATCTACTCATGATACTAAACGGCGTTGGGATATTTGGCCGTATCATGCCCAACATCATTGCGGATAGGTGGACAGGACCCCTCAACATACTCATTCCTCTGAGCATAGCTTCCAGTCTGTTGGTCTACTGTTGGGCGGCCATAGAAACAGCTGCCGGGCTTTATGTCTTCGCTGTGATCTACGGTTTCATCGCTGCAGCATTGCAAGCTCTGTTTCCAGCTGTTGCAACACAAATGGCACCCGATCCAAGAAAGACTGGGACAAGAGTTGGAATGATACTGGGTATTGTCAGTATCGCAAATTTGACTGGCCCTTTTATCTGCGGTGAACTTATCAAAGCTGGCAAGAGTAGTTACCTTGGACCTCAGATGTTTGCTGGCTCTTCAATACTTCTGGGTGCTCTTATGGCAGCGGCGTCTCGAATCGCCAAGACAGGTCTTGTGCTCAAGGTCAAATCATAGATAGAAAGCTTGCACATATATACGGTACATAAGCTACCTATATAAGATATATTGAAATTAGTTACACAATTCAAGCAACAGGAGTATCTTCCTTCGCCACCTCTTCATCCTGTCCCTTCTTCTTTTTCTTCCTCGAAAACTTCGGAAATCGAACTCGTATACTAAACCGAGAGCCAAATCTAGCAACACTCCTCCTTATCCTAGCCCCCTCTTCTGGAACGGTACTGGTACTAATAGGAGGTTGGTTACCACTAACAGGAGGCGCATTCTGAGGAGTATTCTGAGGAATGGGCGCAGGAACCGCAGCAAACCATGTTTCCGACCACTTTTGGTCAGAAATTTCAAGCATCTCTCTAAACGCTGTCCCCTCTAACTCTGTTTTGATACGCTTCTGCAGAGGCGAAACCGTGCTGCATAGGCGAACAAATCGCTCCCAAAATTTGGCGTCCTCCTCATTTTGAAAGATGAAGTCATCGCCTTCGTTGGTCCACGAGATGGTTAAGATCAGCTTGATAGCCTTTTTTTGGTCGTAGATGAAGGTGCAACTATCTGTGTTCTGAATACTCCTGCTCAAAGACATGGAGTAGTTGGGCGTAATTGGTGTGTGAGAATTGGAGAGTTAGTGTTGATGGTAAGGTTGTCTCATGGCTCATGATACACCTGGCGTATGCCCACTTGGCGTATTTCATGGTCTGAATTTTGATGTGACGACCTTGAACTTTTTTAGTCGGGTAATTTCGATTTTTGTCGGTGAAATGAGATGTTTATAAATGAAACACGCAAGTAGAGAAGAGGAAACGGATAAGGGGAACACATAAAATAATGCTGCGCCTCTTATTAAGTATATACTTGCCGTTCAGCCGTCTGTAGCCTCTCTAGTTGCCAGCGTCCCGGGCTAGCATTCCCCCTGATAAGCCAAAGCTGATGCTTTCATCGTGTCATAGCCTCGATAGTGCTCTGTGGTGACATTCTGTGGCGTCCATTAATTACCAAGGCTAAGTACAGCCCCTCTAGGACTTCCAACGTGCAAAAGATTTCGAGATTGAGGGCAAAAGAATGAGCATAGAACTACCTGTTTAGATAAGCCTATTTACTTAATCATGGAAAGTCTAGCCAGGCCATTTTTCCTTATACGCTTTTAAATTCGTGTCTTCTACGAACTTGAGGTTCTCAAGCAATATATCGGAGATCGAGAGCTGGACAACCTCATTTCGTAAGGTGTTTCAGGGAGCCAATGACAACGGACAACTCCCAAACGAACTAGGTAAAGTATGAAAGTAACTCCCTGCAAGCCAAGAGAGCGATGTTGACTAAATGGGCCAGAGTTTTCGGATCAACTTTGCTGTCCTTCAGCGAATACAATTGAAGCAGCTCCGCACCAAACTCGCCAAGCATGCAGTGTCTCTAAGATTCGAAGCGGGCGAGCCTCAAGGGTGGCAGGACACTCTTAAAGACTATAGTAAGATGACGGTTGTCTTGCTTATTAGTCGACCGAAACGTGCTGATGTTGGATTTACAGTACAAGCACTCCAAAACTATGAATACATGGAAAAACGAAGTCTGCAACCTGAAGATCCGTTCTACATGAGCAGCGAGAAGTATCAAGACCGCAAACTCCTTGAAGCCATTCTTGGGGACAAAAAGGACAGTTTTGAGGGGCAGCCGGTATTTCCCGCTATCGGACACTGGCAAAAGGGACCTGATGAATCGAGATCTGTTCGATATACAAGACAAGACAACTATAAGAGGAACTGGACAGTAGGTCTCCACCAAAGACTGGCCGTGGCGGCCGTGGCGGCCGTGGGTGGGATATTTCTCATGGCTCCTATGTGGCTGATGGTCTTGCGTAATACTCTTTACACAGCTTTGGTTTCGACGACGGTTTTTGTTACTGTGTTTGGGTTGATGGCTGCGATTTATCTTACCAGTTTGATGGACGTTATGTCGAGTACAGCAGCTTATGCTGCTGTATTGGTTGTTTTTGTTGGACTGATCACTGAGCTGCATGATGGCTGAGAGGGAGGAAGAGACCAGCGTTGATTCAAGAAACAGTTCAGACGGTCTTCGGGAGCCACCTTCGCATTTATTTTTTGCTTCTAATTCGGAAGTTTGGATTTTGAAGAATCTTACAGAGCTTATGCCTCAAGTAGATGAGTACGCAGCAAGTCATCTAGTACTTTGCCAACAGCCAGAACCTTTTCCTCTTCCAAAACCCGCCCCACGATCTGTATATCCACAGGAAGATGATGCTTGATCATCTCTTGCATATTATCCTCCCAAAGACGGGTATTCCACTCATCCAGCTGATTCCTCGGCTCGTGATCCCATAAGGCGTCGAGATCCCTAGCTTCAACCTTTCCTCCTGGAATGACCAAAGCCGTATAGTCCAAAAGATTCCAGACCTTGGTGTATCCTACCCATTTGACAGTGTTGTGAGGTACAGCTGCATGTGGGAGAGCCGGCATTATAATGGCATCCACAGTCTTGCCATTCTTAGAGAGGGCGTTGTTCCACTTCTCGAGGTAGGCCTGCTGGAGTTCTCGCTTCCGTTTGTTAAGTTGCCAATAATCAAACACTGATATAGGCTTTCCCTTGTTCACAAGCCTCTCCACGCTCGGAATAAAAGGTTCACCTCCTGCCTCGACATCACGACGGATGTCTTCCCCTCCATCGACTGTGAAGTAGGCATCCATAACCTCTATGCACTCAGCGTGCAAATCAGGTTTCCACATTACAAGCTCGTGGCCATCAGCTGCAAGGACAGCTGCAGCTTGTGCGAGAAGCCTTACTATACTAGGATGAGGCTTCACAACGCCGTCGTCGTACAAGACGCCGATTGTTAGTTTGCTGTTCACGGTCATGTCATATTCGGACTGGCGCCATGGGATGGGAACGCAACGACAATCTTGTTTCCAGGGTTCCTGAAGCGTGATCTCTTTCGTGAGATGGTAAATGGTAGAAAGTGAGCGTGCCAAGGGGCCAATGGAAGACGGGACGTGCTCTTGTCCATCGGTTGAGACAGGCACTCCTCCATATGGCAATCTCGAGCTCTACATCACGTTAGCGATATTCTGAAAATAGTGAATCAACGTACGCTTGGCTTGAAACCATAAAGACCCATCATAGAAGCTGGCATGCGGATACTACCACCTAAATCTGATCCGAAACCTCCGAGACTTCCATGAGAGTAAATCAGCGCCGACTCCCCACCCGAAGAACCTCCAGGCGTATATCCGGGAATGATCGGGTTCTCGGTCAACCCCCAAAGAGGATTGTCAGTTTCAGCCCACTTCTCAAGGTTAGCGTGAGTGCAATTTGCAAAGTATAACTGTTAAGAATCACCATGATGCTCTGTGGGAGATTTGTCTTGCAGATGATAACGGCGCCTAACTTTTTCAAGATCTTTACAAGGGCAGCATCATCGTTGGCTGGCTTGAAGGCCTTGCTTGTGTAGCCGAGAGTGGTGTCATAGCATTTGACATTGAACTGGTCCTTCAGACTTATTGGAACTCCGTGCAAAGGTCCTCTTGTTTTCTTTTCTTTGACGTAATACGCATCAAGTTCTTGGGCCTGTTCCAGGGCATCATCGAAGAGGATTTCGGTCAGGCTAGTAAATCATCAGGCTTTGGTAGCAGCAAGAGACTACAATACGGCTCACCAGTTTGTCTGTTGGTAATGTTAGCTATGTATAGGGTCTACCAAATTGTCATGGTTCTACCTTCTTATGCGCCTCAATGGCTCTGTCACACGATATGTTAGTATATATCTCTCACGGAGTTCAATGATTGACTTTCCGTGTGATATAAGCCAGGGTTACGTCTTCACTTCTGAGCCTTCCACTGGAAATCTTATCGGCCAAGATAGTGATATCATCAACTTGGGTAATGGCGTTGTATGCATCTTGACGGTCCTCTGCGTCTGATAGGTTCTTGGTGACAAAAGCAGAGATGGCATGAGTCCGTTGCCGTCGCTTCTCTGCGACAACTTGTTGCCAGATTTTTATGTCCATAGCGATCTATAGATCTAGCGATAAGGAGAGCTAGGGAGGTCGCGTATCTATCTGTCAAGGTTCAGAGGCTTTTGCGAAAGTTGGAGGTGGTTGAATAACCCCGCATATACCCGCACCCGTTACCCGCCACGGGCTGCTTATGAAGATTTTCGGGTGCAACATCCGAAATGCAACTGATGGATGCTTGGCATATAACTAAGCTATATTTATCTAGTAATTATTTCAATTCGGTTAGGTTAAGAGAGAGACGCCCATAGTCTCGCTCGAGGACTGGATATTCTTCCTAGTTCCCAGTTCCTGTCGTCACTCAGGCAGAAACCCTTTGATTCCTATGAAGGCATGATGATAACAAAGTTTGCCTTGAAGCCGAGCGGTCATAAGCCAGGCATGGGTATCACGCAACCTCTGATACATCTCAGTACGCTACCACCAGTCATGGCGTGGTATTAAGTGACTCAATCTGCCTGAATAACTTACCCGTTCAATCATCGCAAGGTTCCTCAGCCTCAGAGTTTTGGCACCGTAAGCTCGGGCTAACTTCAGCTGAATCAAGACCCAGAGGTGCTGCTGTCTATGATGTCATTGGCTGGTTTGGCGATGCCGCATACCCGTCGTGTTGCGTATAATGAGTCTCCGAGGATTCGTTGCGTGCCAAAAAGGCGTTTATAAAAAGCCACAAAATCTTCATTTCCAAATGAAAGTACTATATGCTTCATAATTATCTCATCTGTTATCTCTTTCATTAATTCGTACCTGGCAGACCAAAACCACACTTGCTAAAAGAGCGACAAGAGAGAAGAACTTACGCATCACTCATAATAGCTTCACTTTTACTCCAATGGCACCATTGAAAGTGTTGATATGCGGAGGCGGCTGTGCCGGACCAGCCTTGGCCTTCTGGCTCACCCGTCTCGGTCATCACGTAACCATCGTCGAGCGCTTTCCAGCCCTGCGAGCAACTGGAGCCCAGATTGACTTTCGTGAACAAGGCATTGCGACTCTCAAAGTAATGGGAATTATAGACGATATACGCGCCAAGCTAGTTGACGAAGTAGGCGTTGCTTTCGTCGACACAAATGGAAAGATCTTGGGAACAGTACTCGCCAATACATCGGGCAAAGGCGCCCAGTCCATAACTTCTGAGTTTGAAATCATGAGAGGAGATGTTGTGAGGATTTTATATGATGCAACGAAGGATGATGTCAAGTATTTTTTCAACACAACTGTGGAAAATTTTGAGCAAGATGAGAAGAGTGTACTTGCGCACTTCTCTGATGGTACGTCGGATACCTTTGATATCCTTGTTGGAGCAGATGGCCAGGGCTCAAGAATTCGAAAAGCTATTGGACCAGCGGATGCTCCGGATCCTTACCGAAAACTCGGTATTCACATGGCCTATTATTTCATCCCACGCGAAGAAGGGGATAGCAACATCCGCAGGACATATCAAGCTTCCCAAGGTCGAATGATATTCCGTCGAACACACAACTCAACAGAGACTCAAGTCTACCTCATTCTCAAAGACAATTCTCCTGAAATCTCCAGTATTCATAGAGGTTCAGTTGAGCAACAGAAAGAGTTCTGGACACAAAGGTTTCGCGGTGCAGGATGGCAAACAGACCGATTCCTAGAGGGCATGAAGACAACCGAGAACTTTTACTCTCAAGAAGTTGTCCAGGTTCAGACAAATACGTGGCATAAAGGCCGCGTGGTCCTCTTAGGCGACGCAGCTCATTGTCCCTCTCCATTCAGCGGCATGGGAACTACACTTGGTTTCATCGGTGCCTATGTGCTAGCGGGTGAGATTCAAAAGAACCCCGAGAACTTGTCCTTGGCTTTCGAGAACTACGACAAAGTGCTACGACCATTTGTTGACGAAGTTCAGAATATCAAGATTGGGCTTATCCGGCGGGCTATACCTGATACCCAATTGGGTGTCACGATTATTCAGTGGATTGCTTGGTTTGTATGCCTTCTGAGAATTCCGTATCTTATTTCAAGGTTCTCCAGTGAGGAGAAGGCTGGCTGGCCATTGCCGAAGTACCCTGAGCTCAAGGCGAGCAAATGAGCTTTTCATATATCTGCAGCAACTTTAAAGCCATTAGGCGTTTGATTTTAGACACCTGGCAACTCTACTCAGTCATATGCAGGGTGAGGCTAATCACACTGTTGAAACAGTATTTATACTACTCAAGATTTTAATTTTAGACCTAGCAACTCGATTTGTATTAAGTTGACTCGATTCTATTTATTGAGGAACCTCAACGTCCTTGCTAGTATCAAGCTCCTCAAATCTTCTCAAGTCCATAGGCTTCTCCAGCAGGGGAATGACGTAAGGGTCGAAAGTCTTCCAGTAGGGGTTCTCAAGATGATACTTCTGGCTCTGCAACACAATCAGCACATATTGTCACGTCTAATTGACGAGCTACTTACACTCTCCTGCTCATAGCGCTCAACAATGGTGAAAGCACGTCGGTCAGCGGTGGACTGCATGACGTGCCATGAGAGGGTCTCCTTGTCCTGGGAGTAGACGCGGCTAGCCTCAATGAGCTTGGCAGTGAGCTTCTTGAGGGACTCCTCGTCGTCTTTGGCGTAGAGGTGGACAACGATTGTGTAGACCATTTTGGCTGATTTGATGTGGATGTGTATGGGGATATGGCTCGTGAGTGTTGAGGAGGGGTTGTTGAGCGTATTGGTTTTATGGTTTCTGCTAGGAAGTGGGGATCATGTGATCTCCCCACTGATCGACTGATGTCAACGAGATGCGCGATTACCGCCCTTGAAGTGTTGTGATGGATGAAATGCTGCAATTTATAAAGAGTACCGAAGGCCTGAAGTAACAATGTAACAGTGTTCTATGGCTGTTTAAAAAGGTGATCTCAAATTATCTGTTTTAGGGTAAGCGGTTAAATTGGGTCATTGGAATAGGTAGCAACAGAGACAATATTGAAGTGGTATTGTGAATATTCGCATGTAAATATACAGTATCTAATAAGATGAAAATTTAAAGTATGAGAGTTTATGGTTTCTATAGAATGTGTTAAGCTGTGGGATCCTTAGTTCTCAAAATGGTTAATTAATATATAAAGGTATTTATAATTTTTCCTATATTAGAACAAAATCGAAATCTTTTCAGCCAAAATGAAAGAGTTCCTGTAAGATTTATGCATATCCTCACTTTAACTCATGCAGTTAAAAGTGGTACGCCTCGCATTTCATACCTCGATCTCAGACACCATAGGGATACTAGTCAGTGCTTTGGTGTTTTGAAAATTCATCAACCCCTTAGTGCCACATCACCAAACAATGTCGTCATCACATCTCGCCTAGAGCAGAAAAACACCAGATGATTTGCGCCCAAAGATTCTCTGGAACCCGTATGGAAGCTTTTCCTAACCTAGTGCGTGCACTGCACTCATCCCTGTCTCCTCCGATGGTCGCCCGCCAAGGAAGATCTTTCAAGGATCCACAGGTGCCGCCTCACCGAGACCGTGCATGACTTGACCCACTGGGAGCCTCACGGCACTTATCTATCAGTGGGTCAAGGGATCATTCCGCCCTGGATCGGAATTTGATAAGGACAAACAGTGGCTGGATGCAACCGTTCCTCAAACATGTTTTTCTAGAATTCTGACACTTCATCTTTTAGGTTTACCAAGAGAATGGATGACCTTTTCCAGGTCTCTTCTCCAAGTTTTGAATGTGACGTGTAACGGTGTAGAATGTAACTCGGCCGAGTTGTCGGTTGGTTGATGAGGAGAAAAAGAAAAGGGTCCTCATTTTACTGCAGCAACACACGCGAGCTGAAAAAACAAACCTTGCATCGAATGATAGAAACTTGGAATCGCCTCACTAAGACTCAGGGATCGGAAGCTCAACACACGATCCTCATCCATGTTCTGATGAAGAGGAAGTCTTGGCAAGAGGACTCTCCGATCCTCGTCCCTCCCGGAGCCTTATGACAGATGGATCTAAAAATCACGGGAATAACATCTCGGCACGCGAGTCAGGTCAGGGCTCGGGTTTTGTAACCTACCGAGTGAGAACTCTTCAGATTGATGTGACGCAAGGCATCATTTATACACAACTGGATTGTCAAAGGTCCACTGTGCTATCACCACGGGAATATGCTTAGCAAGGTATGAAAATTTTAATTTCTGGATCGTGTTTTGATAAGTTATAGGAGAGGATCTGCTTTAACACCGAGTTATCTCGACTCGACGTCATATGTTCTCGGACCGAGACCCACACCGAGCGGACCGGCGCTCCCGGACACTCCGCCGTCTTAATTGGAATCTCACCTTAAGCCCGAAAAGGCACCGCCCTGATTATCAAGAATGTGAAAATCGCCGCCGAGTTTGCGATCGCCAATTCTGAATGTCAAACCTTGAAGTAGAATTCTAGAAGAAAAGAATCGTTCTAGTATATCTTGCCCCTGGAACTAGTGCAGTGAAATACATCATTTATTGTTCATAACAAAAAAACATGAGTCGTGATGGGAAACCCACAGAGTCTCGGCGGCTTCGTGGTGGTATAGTGGACCAAAACCACGACTCCACACCTCGAAACGACCAAACATGCACGGAAACAGACAATGTGCGATGATAAGACAAGTGGGAAGACGAGACAACCGATGTCATCATACTGGGCCAGACGAAATCATGCTCCAAAACTCTTTTATATCTCTTATCTCTCTCTCCCTCTGAGTCAACCTCCCCTCTAACAGCACGCTCTCTCCTTATCACACCCAACCCATCATGTCTAATTATATCCCGTCTTTCTCTGCGCCCAACTCAAGGCCCGGGTCCCCTCTCCCTCTGGGGTCACCGTCTGCTTCGAGACCTACGAGCTTCTACGCCAATTCCAGAGCGAATTCGTTCGTGGGCACGAGACGAAACTCTGCTGTTCCTCCCACCTCGAGAAAGAACTCTGTTGCTGCTCCTTCGAGGAAGAATTCTACTGCGCCCCCTTCAAGAAGAAATAGTGAGGATAAGGGTGCTTCGGATCCTGAGTCTACAGACCTTGAAGTTCTGAAGAATGAGAAGGGTGAACCCCTTGCTGGACGTATCGTTGGTGGTAAATATGTCGATCCAAGCAATGAGTCCGTCGACCCGGAGTTTGGGGCTATCAAGACTGTTGATATCGATATGCCTCTTACGTTGACGGAACTTGTTAATGAGAAGGGCAAGGAATACATCGTGCTTGGTTTTGCGACTGGCGATAAAGAGAATCCATTTAACTGGAATCCTTGGTATAAGCGATCTATCTCAACTATTCTCAACTTGATGACCTTGTTCATCGGTCTTGCTACTACTGCCTACAGCTCAGGTATTGCTAGCATGTGCAAGGACCTCGATGCTCCTAACATCAAGGGTCAATTGGGTCTTTTCACCTTCAACATCAGCTGTGCTGTCGCACCCATGGTACTAGCTCCCTTTTGTGAATTGGTCGGTCGCAAGGTCGTCTACGCCAGTTCATTCCTGTGCTTCTCACTCCTCTTCATCGGCCTCGCTCTCGCCAAGGACATCGACACCATCATTGGTCTTCGACTCCTACTTGGTCTTTTTGGCTGCGTCGGTACTATTCTTGTCGGCGGTACCTTTGATGATATGTACGAGCCTCACCACCGAAGTCGACCTATGGCTATGTTTAGCTGGGTCGCTATTTTCGGAACTGTCGCTGCTCCCATCTACGCTGGTTTCATTGACCAGGCCATTGGATGGCGATGGATTGAGGGTATTCAGGGCATTGCTAACGTTCCTCTGCTCCTCGTTATCTTCTTCTACTTCCCCGAGACTCGAGGTGGCGTCGCTCTCCATAAGAGAGCCAAGGCTCTTCGACAAGCTACTGGTGATGAGCGCTATGTCTCTGCTGGTGATATTCTGACTCCCAGTCTCCAGGCTATGCTTAAGGCTAGTTCCGTCAAGGCTATTCACATGTTGGTCACTGAGCCTGTCGTCTTCGCCTTCGGTCTCTGGATTGCTTTCTGTTGGGCTGTTGTCTTCCTCTTCCTTTCCGTTATCCCCATCACCTTCCAGGAGCACCATGGTTGGGGTGAGGGTGTCAGCGGTCTTCCCTACATCTCTCTCTGCATTGGTACTACCCTCGGCTGGTTGGCTCATCACCTCCAGATGCGCAAATTTGACCGTCTTGTCGCCGACCCCAACGTCAAGGTCACCCCCGAAGCCCGTCTCTACGGCGCCATGTATGGAGCTGTCTTCCTTCCTATTGGTCTGTTCATCTACAGCTTCACCCAATATTCTCATGTCTCTTGGGTTGGTCCCGCAATTGGTCTTGCTCCCATTGCCTTCGGTATCTACTTTGTTTTCGAGAGTACCTACAGTTACACAGCTGATTGCTACGGCGAGAGCTCTTCTTCTGCCATTGCCGGCCAGGGTCTTATGCGAAACACTCTCGGCGCCGTTACGCCTTTGTTCGCCAATGCTTTCTTCCACAATGTTGGAAGTCAGTATGCTGGTCTCATCCTTGCCCTGTTTGGTACTGTACTGAGCCTGATTCCTTTCGTCATGTTCAAGTATGGATATAAGCTCCGAGCTCGAAGCAAGCTTGCTATTGAGATGTAATTCTACATGTATGATAGAGATTTCGTCAATGATCTGGAATGAAATAAGAAATAGATAGCATTGAACTATAGAATATTTGTTTGAGCCTGAACAAATGAGCCTTATGATAGCTTGAAGACATGTGAATGAAAAATTAGGAAAACTTTGTCGCGATAACAAGCGATTATGTATGTAGCTTGGTAGTGATGGTGAAGAAAAAGTTTAGGAAAGGCTAGGGTTTGGTGTTGTATGCTAAGTTTGCTCGAATGTATGGTGAGGATATAAGTCTGTCTGCGATTGCTTCCTCCAACAAAATCACGAGGCATCGCCTCAAATCACCAGCGACCGTGGTGTAGTGGTTAGCATTAACGCCTTCCAAGCGTTAGAGAGGGGTTCGATTCCCCTCGGTCGCATTTTTGGTTCTAATGTATCCTACCCCTGTAGGATGTCATATCCTTGTCCACACAGTGATAGTGCATTGTTAGCCCCAAACCAGAAAACCACCAGAATTAGTCTAATACTACTTTGTTTTTGCTATTGTGGTTTTGGGTCTATTAACAAAAGACATTTATGTTATCAATCCCCAATAGTTACTATGTCAGACTTCTAATCTAGACCCAGGAGGTCTTGTGTACTTGATTCTAAACACCATCTATGGGCAATGTTATTCTATAATATTTCCTACTAATGCCAGCCAAACATAACACCTGTAAATCGCAATTGAACATCCTGAAGCAGTCTCCTCTGAGCAGACCACTGATCCCCATCTAACAATTCACTGACCTTTGCTATCAACCGACCCAACCTTCTCATCCTCGAAGTCCATAAATTTCTTCTCACACGACTGTCATCATCGCCATTCTGGTCATCGGCCATCTCATAGACCGATCGTCGATGGTCAGCCTGTTCGCTGTCGGCTTGAAGGTCGCGGTCCTGTAACCTAAGACTGTCAAGCAACTTCGCACATATGTCGATGAGAAGGATGACATTCCGTGATTGAGAAGAGCACTTTGAGCAATGAAGCAACTCTTCACACCTTGATATAGCTGACTTTTGAGCCTGTATGGATTTTTGAGATGTGGGGTGCTTGGAAGAGATGTTGATTGTGAGGGCTTCCCATGTTTCCATGGGTGTGATAGAGCATTGACAAGATGATATCCTATCGTCCGAGGGACCATGGTCCTGGAGTTGTTCTGTCCTTGCCGGCCAAGTCTCACTAGTTGATATCATCGACTGTGGGAAGGGGAAACTATCGTGTGGATAGAGATCGTCATCGAGCATGCTTTCTAGAGGAGGTGAAGTCAGAAAGCTACCGGGTGAGTTCAAGACTTGGTCCATGCTGACGGTCGAATCGAAGGTTGTGTCATGACTGAAATCTCTAGTGTCTGTAGGAGTTGACGATATGTCTTGTGGAGATCCAAACATAAATTCAGACCAATCCGGTTCCATGTGATGAAGTTCGGGATGCATACCATCAGGCTCCTGAACTACAGCCTCACTCATGTTGGAGCTCTGTATGTTTCCGGAATCGTCCTCGGTACTATGGGATCCATCGGTGAAGGGAGTCATTATTCCTCCAGATCTTGATCCCGACCTCTCCTTTTGTTTCATCTGTCTTCTTCCTTTCACAGAACCAAAATTATGCTCGGTATCGCTATCGGTTCCGTATTCGCACTGCAGGTCCCGACTGCGACAGTTTCTGCAGCCATCAGGTTCACTTGTGCAACGTATCTGTCACATTGAACCAGGTTAGTGCATGAACTTGATTTGCGTAGTGGCTGAAACATACCTTTCGGGTACGGCAGGGATTGCAAGCAGATCGTCGAGGCTTTCCATTTTGAGCTTTTTCGAATGGTGGTCCAGTGGGAAGGACTACATATGAGTTGCTGTTCTGCTTCCAAGTGTTGAACATGGTGATAATGGAACGAGGGGGGTTACAGGTTGCAATGCTACCACGAACACAGAGTTTATATCAGATTTTAATGTCATCTGCTTGCTAGTAGTTGGTAAGATTCCCCTCCCCAATAGGGTACCCCAGAATGAGTGCGTATCCAGTAACCCGAGAGAATGAATATACGACAACATGGATCTGCATAAGCGAAAACCACCTCATCCCGCCGCTTCCTCCGATAGAGTTATGTGGCCCATACGAGCTGATACTGAGCCCGTCAAAACGTAAAAGGGCCACATCTACCGTTAGTTGTTACATTTTACGAATCCTAAGCGCTTCATAAATCTCGACGAGGAAAAAGATCAACAAGATCCATTTAACGTAGGGCCCTCCTTATCAACTCCGCCGCAACTACAGAACCCCCAACCGGGCAAAAGCGTAATTCGTCAGCGCTGTAATATCTTACATGGTGAGAATGTCTCAAAGCCACAACATTCATAATCATTGCGGACAGTTTGCTTCATCTCAGCTTCTTCTCGTCCAAGCTGTCCTGCTAGTTAATACTCCATTACAACTTTCTAGTATATATCACGCCTTGGTCGTGTAAGCGAGATAGTCCACGCCAGGACCAGGAACTTTTGCTGCAGTATATACGGGGCTTGCAGCCACATACTACTCTATGATTTACTGGCATTCAGATCCGCACAGATAAAGCCGCAGAACCGAGATCCTACTGGACCCCTATGACCCAAAAGAGAGGTAAATAAGACAAGCATAAGTCGGGAGAGATTTGGTAAAATGCGACCCCGTTTGCCACATTAAGTCGTTTTGCGGAGGTATAAGCCGCATGAGATAATACAAGCATTTCGATCCTTCAATCCCGGGGTGTCATCCCAGAGCGCTAACTATCTTATAACTAATCTAAACGCCGGGACTCGGAGCCGATACGGCCCGGCCCGTTCAACTAATGCCAGAGCTAGGTAGTTGAATACCTAGGTAGCCAGATATCTCTCAGTACTCACTCTTGATCATAGATCAATAAAATCCTTCTTTAGTTTAAACCTGAGGCTCACTACAACTCTCAATATTGACTTCATGGACTGCAGTGGACCTTGATGGCCGTTGACCCTCCGGATGGTGCTGTTGCTCCGTTCGTCCCGGTTGTTGCACCCGAGGATCCAACTCGAGACTGTTTCATACGCTTCTCTTTTGCTTTGAAACATTTTTATTGGCTAGTTGCCTACGCTCTGACTGTGTAGCATGGAACTTTTTCGCGGCACTGATCCACGACCAACATGCATGGATCATAGCGGCACGGCACATACGGGCCATCAACTGCCTGCCCGAAGATTGTCGGTGCAAATCTACTCCGTAATGTGGACCCTTAGACTAGGTCTTATTCAGCCTATTCGTGTCTATGACTCTTATTGGTTCTAGGTCCTAGCCCACTAGAGAGAAGAGGCCAAGAAAATAAACGGTTGCCGGATTTGGCGACATTCAGCGATCAGAACTAAAAAGTCAATCGTCGGGAGTTATCCATCTTAGTTGCAGTGGCTCAGGCGTAAGATAGGTCGTATCTGCGTATCTGCCGATCATTTATTTGGGAAGGGCGAGGCCATGTGATCTTACACAATCAACGTGTCTCAGATGCTTCATGAAAGAGTCGTATTGATAGCTTGGTGATGGAATCATAGATGCAGCAGAATGAGTCCCTCGTTGGCATTTAGGATGCCGTAAAAGAGCCTCTTAATATACTGATAGTTCTTACCAATTTTGTATTGATCTGATTACCATGCATATGGGCTATCAAATAATAATACTTGGCTGAAACTGTCATGAATAATGACACATCAAGTCTGACTGGCTTGGCTTAGAAGTCAGTCCTGAACTTGGGACTTTGTCGAATTCTCCCGCCATATTGATAAAACAACCATGGAAATGGTGCAAGGAAAAGTACGATCAAACCAAGAAGCGTATTTCCCCAACCCAAACCCATACTGTCGTAGAGCTGTAGTCCACAGAGAGGAAGAAGGGCACCCAATACGCTTCTCAGTACCGTGTTAGCCGCTGTGACGGAAGCAGCATAGGTTGTGAACATATCAACCAAGTATGTCTGCACACTCATAAAAATACCAAGCATGCCGAACCCAACGATGCCAGTTCCAGCCATTGGGGCAATCCAGTGAACCTGCTTGTCTGCAGCCCAGCCATAGCATATAAGACCCAAAGCCATGGCTAGACCAGTTGGCATGCTAATAATGGGGTGTAAACGCTGTTCAGGCTGGTGTTCAAGTCCTTGGGCTTTGCGCTTCTTGATCAAGTTATCGCTGAGAACTCCGACATAAGCAAGTCCCAGGATATTCCCGATACCGCCAGGAATGAAGGACAAGCCAGCACCTATGGAGTTGAAGCCATAAGCGTCTTTATAGACGTACGTAAATGTTGTAAGTAGGATGTAAAAGATACCATACACCACGGCGAGGTAGACACACATTGCCATCACTATGAAGCTGAGGCAGAACATGCGTGTTGGGCGGATAATAGCCGCTAGAAAGAGCTCTCTGGCGGTGCCTTTCTTCTTTGTTCGAGGCTGATACAGCTCATTTCCTGTCTCTTCACGAAGCCGTTTGGCCTTTCTCTCGAGGAGCACCGGCGCGTAGCTTTCTCGTAAGATAAAGAATGATGCTGGAACAGCAACTCCAGACTGGTGATAGCATCAGACTCTACCATACAAAGCATCATGTGAGTTTATTTCATGACTTACCACGATAGTGATGGTCCAGAACACCCACCTCCAGCCCTTGGCCTCAACAAGGAACCCAGCACATACCGGACCGACGACGGGACCTGTCAATGGTCCTAGGGACCAGAGGGAAATGGCACGGCCCCTCTGCTCTGGTGGCATCATATCAGCGATAGAGCCACTGCCACACGTGATGACAGCTACGCCAGATACCCCAGACAGGAAACGAAACGCCATTAACATGGGCACTCCATTCGACAGAGCGCAGCATGCTGAGAAGACTACAAAGAGACTGTTGCAGACGTGGTATATAGGTATGCGACCGTAGAGTTCGCTGAGTGGCGCGATGAATAACGGTCCAAAGGCAAAGCCAAGGATGAAGATGGACACGACGAACGTCGCTTTGGTGTTGTTTGAGCTTCCAAACTCTTCCATTATTTGGGGCACTCCTGGTGCCATCATTGATGATGCGAGTGGCCTGCACATTGGTTAGCTTTTTGTCCAAGAATACTGTGGCGAGTAGCATACGTCAAGAAAGAGAGGAATGATATCGTAGCTATCATGCCCCATTTCCGACCATTTGACCAGCTCATGGGGTTCTCTGGGTCGCGATCAGCTGGCTCTTCCCACCAGACCGAGTAGGCATCCTCATTTCTTGTCGCCGCCGGGCCTGTTTCGACCTTGGACTCCATTGCTGAGGGTTGTTATGCTATCTTTGCGGGCTAAAGCCTGTTGTACGTTGCTGTAAGCGACTTTGCGATGGGTACCAGCCGCTCCAGTCAACGTCGGCCGAGAAATCTCACAAGTTTGGCCAAGGCAAAGGATTTCTAAATGCAGCCAAGCAAAGCAGACCTTTTGGCCTGAGTCAATTGTCAGCAGCATGAAGGATTCGATGTTGCGAGAAGAAAAAACAGCGCAGTTAAACAGAAGAGGCAGGCCTTTGGCTCTGCTGTTGGTGGTGTTTTGGCGATCTTTGTCTTACATGGATGTTCGGAAAGATACCATATATAGTATAGTATGCCAAGATGCAGGGATGCAGCATCGAATTGGAGTATTTCCGTCGGATCAAGGGATAATATTATGACGGAAAGTCACCTGATGGAGTACAAATACGAAAATGAGGTGGTGCTCGGATAATGATCGTCGTGGAGTGCTTTGGCTGCGGTTCCGTCGTACATCGTCAATGGGGAAATGGCCAGGCGGGTCTTAGACGAGGTCCAACACAAAGGCATA
This sequence comes from Fusarium acutatum, assembly GCA_012932015.1. Classification (NCBI taxonomy): domain Eukaryota; kingdom Fungi; phylum Ascomycota; class Sordariomycetes; order Hypocreales; family Nectriaceae; genus Fusarium; species Fusarium acutatum. The sequence goes on along the minus strand of JAADJF010000078.1, from coordinate 54,255 downwards.
AGCACGGAGTAATACATAAACGAACTTGTAAGTGGATAATTTAGTGGATGATCAGTAACGTCAGTCTTGAGGCTTGCAAATGTCTGTTGGCAGTGTGATGAAGAGTGGGGAGATCTCGACGACACGTCGACAATTCCTCTCCGTAGGTGAGACAGATGAAAACATTATTCTCTATCCACTTATAAATAGAGTCTGTTTGCCTTTTAGCAGGCTAGAGAATGTGAAGTCCAATAGAGATCCTCCAAGACATGATTATCTCAAACACCAAGAAACTACAAACTTAAGGTTACAATAACAAAACCGTGCTCTACAGTCCAGGACCACCGTAGGAAAGACACGCCAGTAGCATAAATAAAAAATTGAGGTTAAAGTTTTAGATTGCTAATATTTATTCCATTTTAAACTAGAGTACCTCTTTGCTTCAAAGTCGCAATCAATACCTATTTGCAACTATTCCCATCAAATTCACCAACTCTCCAGAGAGCGGCCCACAAATGCATTTACCGAAGCCCATTGACCTTGATCAAAACGTCGTCCTCAATATGAAGCGCAATGTAGTCCTTCCAACGAAGTGTGCCCTGGTCCTTGTCATGCAAGCTCAGGTCGAATCGTCGAATGAGGTTCCCGAGGAAGACGTAGGCTTCCATGTAAGACAAGTTCAGGCCAACGCACATACGCGGACCCTTACTGAACGGAATCAGATTCTTCTTGGAAGCCTTGTCGCTGTTGTCGATCCATCGCTCGGGCATGAAGGTCTCGGGTTCCGGGAAGAGGATAGGGTCATAGTGGATCAGACGCTGGGCTGTTGAGACAGATGTCTAGGCGAAGGTCGTGTCAGTTAGGACGTAAATACCAAGCAAAGGTTTTGGGAATACTTACGTCTGCAGGTAGGAAGTGGCTACCGTATTTTGTTCCTCCAGATGGCACCAGACGAGTGAGGATGCCTGGAGCTGGGGAAGAGATGCGAAGAGTCTCGTGAATCACAGCAGTCTAGAGATCTCACAGTAAGTAATCCGACATAAGAAACAAGGCTTTTGAGTTTGTACTCACCAGGTAAGGTAGATTCATCAGATTCGGATACTCCATCAACCCATCGCTGTTCGTCTCGACAGTGCGAAGCTCCTCCAGCATCTTCTTCTCGACTTCGGGATTCTTCAGGATGCACCAAACTCCATAGGTAATGGTCGTCACAGTAGTCTCAGTACCGCCGATGACGAGTGAAAAGGCCTCATCGACAAGTCCTTTAGTTGAGCGATCGGGCTCGGCGTCTAGAATAGCGTCGAAGACAGTCTGACGGCCGGTCTCATCGGTGTAGACACCATTCTGATGTCTCTCGCGCACTTCGTTGGCCCATTGAGCACATTGCTAGAAAGTGTTAGCCTTACTGCGAATTCGGTGCTGGAAGCAAGAATGAAGTGGACGTACGTTGCGGAACTCGACGAAGCCTGGAATGATGTAGGTCAAAACATGTGTGGGAAATGATTGCATGATCTTTCCGAGCATAGGAAAGTGCTTGATGAGACTGAAGCTATGAGGCAGAGCCACCATCGAATCGACCAGTGCCTCTGTTCCTTCTTTTCCTTGGGTACAGTTCATATCTTTACCGAAGCAAAGCTTCATGATGATGTCCATCTAAATATTTGTTAGCATGCTTCGCTTTGACTCTTATTAGGACACGGTACAGCAAAGTTCGACTCAAGTCGCTTCAAGCTAACAGGCTTCCCATTTTCATACGAATCTCCAATCTTCTTTAGAGCACCTTTGATGATCTGGAGAGCCATAGGTGAAAAGTCCTTGATGGCTCGGGGTGAGAACATGGGGTTGACAATGCCCCGACGGACTTTGTGGGCTGCAGGATCCATGATAAATGGCAGGGCGTCGAGTTCACCAGCGAATCTGAACATGGCAGGCTCCTTGAGGAACTTGGTTCCAGTGGAATACACCCTTGAGCAATCGCAGTGGTTAGTGGTATATAGCTGCCATTAAGGTATCTGCGTGCTCACTTGTGGTAGAAGTTTGGGTCATTAATGTGTACTCTGTTAGGGCTCATTCGGACAATCGGGCCTGAGATCATATCAGCACCCAAACACATATACTAGGGCCTTATCAATTACCATATTTCTCGTGAAGTCGAGGATAGTCCTTGATGTAGTGGCCATCGAGGATGACGTCCTGGTAGAACTCATACCAGCTGGTAGCCGCCGCGATCTTGGGCCCTGGAACGTTTCTAAGAGGATGCAAGAACAGGCGATAAAATACCAGGCATAGCCAATAAAACGTAAAAGCTCCAAAGGCTAAAGCAGTATAGTAGATGATGTTCCATGAAGTAGACGTTGGCGACCAGATACGTGCCGACAGGAAGCCAGTGTTGAACATGGCTTCACGTGGAATGATAAGCTTGATGGAAGACATAGTGAAGGTGTATTTGTCTCAATAGCTGTTGTCTCTTCATTTTCATGAGTCTCTTCCAGATCCTTTTAACAAGTTCATCTGTCGTAAGAAGTCTGTAACTCAGTCTATGGGTTATGGAGAGATCTCCCGAATAGGAAATTTTCCAGCTCCGTAGGATGCAGGGTTGCAGATCGTTGGCTGAAAGATGGCGGATATTCCCAAAATGGCATCTTTTCGTGCTTACACTCTCAAGACGACTACTTTCTAGGAGAGGAAGTTGACACTCGATATATTGTATATTTAGAGTCGGCACGCATCACGTCCTGATAAGCAGCAAACCGGTACAAACTCATCAATCGCCTTGACAAGTTATATGATACATCTCAATTTCATCAAGATGATTGCGACTATAAACGGAGACACAAAGATCAATGGAAAAGGCCATCCGACTGAAGTCCGCATTCCGGATATGTTTGGTTCCATAATGTCTGCAACGCCTATGGTGAACCCTCACCACTTCAAGGTCAAGGCTGCGGCCGATGCCTTCATAGCAGAGTGGGTTTATCCTGCGTCTTCTCATGCTGAAGTTTATTCTAACTGAAATCTAGTTATCTCAAGATGGACAAGCACGAAGCGGCTAAGAACAGAAAGGCCGACTTCTGTTTCTGCGCCTCGGCCATGGCTCCTTATGCAGATGCAGAAGCACTCAGGACCATGGTTGACTGGCTGAACTGGGTAAGCGGCAGGATATCCTGGCACCGCAAAGTTTCAGGGCACTTACTGTCATGGATGATTAGATCTTCTATTTTGATGACGAATTTGACGAGGGCCAACTTGACCGAGACCCAGTAGCCGCTGAGAAGGAGATTAGACATACACTTGCTGTACTGGAAGACGGTGCTGAGATTCCAGACAGAGAGCAATATCCCTTGCGATATTTGTTCCGTACCATCTGGGACCGAGTTAAAGAGGTATGTCTTGCTAAATATCTCGTTTATGGAACTTTACTAATCGTCTGTACGCAGAGAGCTCATCCTGATGTCCAAACGCAGTTCAAGATCACGCACAAGCGATACTTGGATGGTCTGTTACATCAGGTCGAAGCGACACGCGATGGAAATGGTCAACCTCGGACAGAGGAGGACTACATCAGAATGCGGAGAAGGACTGTCGGTGGATATCCGTGCATCAGTCTGATCGCGTGAGTCTTGACCCAATTGTTCGTGTTGTTGAGATTGACGATTTCTTTCACAGCTATGCCCACAATGTGAACTTGTTGCAGGAGGCATTTGAGCACCCTTCTGTTCAGGAATGCATAGCTGTAGGATGTGACCTCGCTTGGATGTAAGTGTTACACCTCCCAACACATGACACGTCTGCTAATACAACACAGCCACAACGATATCGTCTCATACAAGAAAGACGTCAAGTCAGGTATTGAGCACAACTTTGTCACAGTCCTGAAGAAGAATGGCTTCACCACCCAGCAAGCCATGGATAGAGCAGGTGAACTCCAGGACAAGTGTTATCGCCGATGGTACCTCGCCCTAGCTAGCATGCCTATATGGGGTGAGTCTATCGATCGTGAAGTGTTGAGATATATCGAGGCATGCCATAGCTTTCCACTCGGGGACTTGCTATGGAGCTTCCAGACAGGGCGATATCTAGGAGCCACGGAGGGATATAAGTTGCACGAGACGAGAGTTTTGGACCTGTCGGATTTGGAACCCATTGCTGTGTGATCTTCTTTCACGATGGGAGGCTACGTTCTAATCATTTTACGTGGTGTTGGGTTGTTGAGGAGCACACGAAGGGCTCTCTTTGAGTAAGGTAGCTTGAACGAGATTACAAATTGGCATTTGCGACATCGGTACCTCGTCATATACTTCTTAAATGACATTATCAGCTATCTCGAAGAGATATTCAAATGACATTGGCTGCTTTGGTCAGTACGTCTTGTAAATAGGGAATTAGTGGGGAATAAGATGGCGTGCTCGAATAAGTGTTGGGGTTCATCCGATAAGTTACACTTGGAGTAAGACTCAATTGAGATACCATGACTTGCATTATTAGTGATGTTTATCTACTTAAGATTAGTTCATATCTCACTTCAAATACTCTGTAATAATCATGTCGAGTCAAAAAGAGTCACCTAAGCTCGAGGTAGCGATTGCTGGCGGTGGCATCGCTGGCCTCATCACAGCAATCGCACTGCTCAAACACCCCAACGTCAATGTACAAGTTTATGAACGAGCACCAGAGTTCAAAGAAATCGGCGCAAGTATAGCTCTGGGCCCAAATGGCCTCAGAACCCTTGATCGGCTTGGCGTCAAGAATGCCCTGGCTGAAGGCTTTGCGCAACGTCAAAAGTCTAGATATCCCATGATATACCGGCACTGGAAGACCGGAGAGGTCATCGATTATGACGTTCATATTACAGTACAGGGCAAGAAACATGCGACTGCGCGTTTTCATCGTGCGCACCTTCATCAGGCGCTGCTGGATAATTTACCAGAGGGTATTGTTCATTTGGGGAAGACCACAGTTGATGTGAAGGCGGATCCTGATGAGGGAGCTACGCTTTACTTTGAGGATGGAACGACTGCAACGGCTGATATTGTCATTGGAGCTGATGGACTACGATCAGTATGTTCCAGACATTTATTGGGGTGATAAATCGCTGACATCTTGACAGAAAGTCCGCAAAACGTTTGTACCGGAGCATGAACTGCATTGGACAGGCTGGGTCGCTTTCCGCGCTGTCTTTGATGCCGACAGATTGAAGGATGTTGAGTATCCTGAGGATGCAGCTCACTGGGTAAGACTAGAGACTCTCCAACAACAGGATTCTAATTGATCAAAAGGCTGGCCATGAGACAACGTTCTTCCATTCGCATCTGGGTAGGAGGCAAGTGCTTCTTCGTCAACGCTGTCGCTAATGTATGGCTACAGGCAGAGGGTTATTTACCATAGTCGGTGGCTATCACGCCGATCCCAAAGACCCCAAGTCGCCGGGTAGGGACGCAAAGTGGGATGAAGATGGCAGTGTCGAAGAGTTTAAGAGGTTATACCAAGTAAGCGAGCCCTCCCGTAGAAGCAATGGCCATGCTAACAGCTCGAAGCATTGGAACCCAACAATTCGGGCTTTCATAGACGCAACGCCCTACGTAAAACTCTTCCCCAACTACGCCGGCGCAGCTCTCGATACATGGTCCTTCTCCAACCGTGTAGCTCTAGTCGGCGACGCAGCTCACACCCATGGCGGGTCCTTCGCAGCAGGAGGATCACTCGCCATCGATGACGCATATGCCTTGTACCGCTCGCTCGATCACGTTTGGCCTCCTTCATCAGCGCAAATAGGAAAGCCGTCCAAGGCTCAGCTTGCGCAGGTACTTGAGTTATATGAAGCCACTCGCAAACCGCACCTAAATAAGCTCTTGGGTATCGTCCATAAGAACATTTCGGGGCAGAAGTCGAATATCGAGAGAGCGGCGACGGAGACTGACGAACAGTTAAGACGGAGGGTGAAGGAGAGGATGGATCCTTCGTGGATTAGTGAGCATGATGTTGTTGCTGCGTTTGAACGGGCTGTCGAGAGGATGGAAGGCCGGGAGAAGACGGTGGAGGAACCTCGCGCAAGGCTGTGAGCATGGTGATCAGATAGACCTTTTCCAATTTTGCCAGCATAACTATTCTCTCTACCGAACCATCCAATCAATGGTATGAGTGGCAGGCAAAGGTGCGGAGGAAAGTCAGTGCCAGGATCAGTCGTTCAGTCTGCATGTTGATCGGTACCTCAGAAGGCATCTGAGATTGCAAATCTCTTTGAGGGACGAAGGGTTCGTCGGTCCTGGACACAACTAAGCTTTCCTCAGGGGGACATCAGCAAAAACACTGGAGTGTATTACCGGCGCACGTTGAGATGCGTTCTTTGCCTTTGCTTTGTGGCTTCAAGCTTCGTATAACCCCTCAATCTCATAAACCTACATGAACAACTGCGCATCATAGAATGGGAGAGTGAGATAAGGAATAACATCGAGCATTAGAGTGAGAAATGTTGTCAACAATGTTAATTGAACTATATTCGCAAGTGATATCATCTAGTCATACCCAAGCTAAACAAATACAAGAATTGAAGCACCCGCTTCAAACTTCTGAAGTCCTCTTGTTTCTCTTGAAGAAGCAAGGCATCACCAACTCGCCCATCTCGTGCCAGAAGCCAACAGGAGGCTCAGTAAAGGTAGCCTCGTAGGCCTCAATCATGGGTCGCTCCCAAACCAAGTCAACCTCATGAGGTCGGATGTACTTGGTCTTCTTAAAGACCTTCCAGCCAACGAAGAGGAGGACAGCGAGGATCTGCATGGAGTAGTTCTGGAAGAACACCTCAACGTCGAACTTGGGTCGGAAAGCGTAGTATCCGTAGACGAGAACAATGACGAATTGGACAACGAGGGCGATGTAGGCACCGTAAGGCTGGAAGTAGCCGTAGTAGGGTCGCTCAGTCTTGCGGTCGACGCCCTGGGCGACACAGGCGCGGTGGTAGTTGATGAATGTGATGGACATGATCATGAAGGTGATAAGTCCGCCGCCAGTGACGATGCTGATCAGCCAGCCGAGAACCTTGGCGGAACCGTTGGCAACCTGGAGGAAGGATAGGAAGGGGAATAGCATGGTGACACAGAAGGCGTAGACGGGAATACCGGACTTGTTGCAGTATCGGAGGAATCGAGGGGCGCGTCCCTCGATGGCCAAAGAGTAGAGAGCTCGGGTAGCGCAGTAGGTGTATGTGTTACCGGCAGAGAAGATGGAGGTGAGGATCAGGAAGTTGACGAGATGAGGAAGACCATCAATGCCAAGGTTGGTCATGGCAATGACATATGGGGAAGAAGCAGCGTTGCCGGTACCGCCAGCACCGAAGTAGATGTCGACGAGCTTGGGGTCGTTGTAAGCACAGACGATGCCAACAGCGAGAGCACCAACGATGAAGAAGATGCAGAATCGGTAGTAGACGGTCTTGAAGGCACTCTTGATGGTAACGGTAGGGCGTTGAGCCTCAGCTGAGACCATGGAGATATACTCAGGGCCGACAACGGTGAAGGCAGCTGTGAAGAGAGCGGCGAGGAAACCCTCAAACCTGCCCTTGTCGCCTGTGCTGAGGTATGTGGTGAATGATCCAGGGTTGGAGAAATGTCGGAAGCCGTAGGCATCGTGCTGGGGGTTTCCACCGACCATAGTGACGAAAGTGAAGGCGAAGAGGAGGAAGATCAGGATGAGCTTTCCACCTGAGAGCCAAAACTCGGATTCACCATAGAATCGAACAGCGAGGACATTGAGAAGACTGTAAGATGGTCAGTTTAGTTCAATTGACTGATGAGGTCAAGCTTACCCGTAGCAGACAATGACTGCAGCGCAGATACCAGCGGTTGGACCAGCATTAAGCGCATCAGCATTCCAGAAGGAGATGACAGAGGTCAGGGCAGTAATCTCGAAGGGAATGATAAGAGCCTCGTATAGGAAGAAGTTCCAGCCAGCGACGAAGCCTAGGGCATCGTCGACCCAGTAGCCAGCAAGACGCACGAATCCACCAGCAACGGGCATGTACGTGTTCATCTCAGCGATCGAGTTGTTGACGAGGGCGAGAACGAGGGAGTAGAGGGTGAAGGCGATGAGAAGACTGCCGGGACCACCTTTGGCGAGACCGCCACCGATGGAGATGAAAAGAGCTGTTCCGATGGAACCACCAGCGGCGATGAGCTGGATCTGACGGTTGTTGAGGCGTCGGTGAAGATGGCCCATGCCTTGGTCGTCGACGTATTGAATGCTTGAGGCATCGCCAGCGACGGCACTGCCCTTTGAGGCGGAGTGTCGTCTCTTCTCGTCGTCTGACATTATGGAATAGAAGGCGGTTCAAGCCAGCCTTTGTGAGAGGGATAGGGATTGAGGCGGAGGATTAGGGAGGATAGGGGTGAAGAGTGTTGGAGACGAGGGTCTGAGGAGAAGAAGAGGCTGGAATGAGTGGATTCATGGCGGTTTATATAGTGTCGAGCAGAGGCAGAGATAATAGGCAGTGAACCATGCCCGGGTAGTACTCGCATGGTGTCGTTGGGCTACTTGGAACAAGAGCTTATCTCGCACAGTTAGCTTAGCCGCTATCGCCCCCTAACGTAGCCCATGGGTCCAGGCCCTTGCAGTCTGTGTGCACCCACCCACGCATACACAAATTGGAGCGAGCTGAAGGAAACGACATGGGTCTTCCCCACGGGGAAGAGAGCTCGGGTCCACCGAACCAAGACTGATTGAGGTCTGGGGAAAGCCTGTATCGGCACTCGATTAGCTCGTGCAGACGTTGGAATATGGTGTGTATGGCAGTCGTATAATTGGTCAGGGAAATCACTCACTGTTGTCATCTTGCAGCCTTCACTGACATCTTTTGTTTGAAATCGTTAGTTTGGGTTTTTGGGGGGTAGACGGATACTGTGACTACGTCTGGTCTAGACTTGGAATGTATTTGGGTGTTGCGCATGTGATGAGTGAGGGGTTTGTTCTACGTGTTTTTGGTGTGGCACAAACATTTGCGACGCTTTACGAATAGGGTAATTCATTGTGAAGACGTGAATCTCGGTAATCTACTCTACAGATGATATCTCTCCGTCGTATGGATACCTACTCTCTCGATAGTCTTGTAGGAGGACCCATTGTAGATAGGATACTTATCTAAGGTATCGCAAAATGGCTCACCTAGGTCAGTCCCTTATCATCTCCCTTGTAACGCCATAGAGTCTAAACAGAGTCTGCCCGTGTCCTCGGATTCTTATCCCGATCCCTGCACGACAAAGTACCTTGGCCAATCCCCTCAGCTTCCCACCATCTATGCTCAGCTCCTCACGGAATCTCCGCAGACGCGCAACCATTTCGCTTCACTTCTCCAAACGGCGACTCCAATAGAACACCAACCATGTTTGCAATCTAGAAGCTCTGTGCTCTGGCCAATCACTGCGCACACCGTGATTATTCGGATTCTCCAGCCGAAACGGTAAACTATAACTTATCGATCGTGGCAAACATTGAGAAATTGACCGATCAAGAGCGTTTATTTCGACCCGAGTATATTGGATCACTTGTAGCTCGATTAATTTGACTTTGTGATTGCGGCGAATTGTTACTGAGTTGGCCGCTATAGCTTATGGGGTTAGTTAGGCAGCCTGGCCTGGCTGGTGCTCTACCTAGAGATATCCACTCTCACTCTGGAGACAGTGGAGGTCAACAGGGACGGGAGGGGAGGTTGGCAAGTATAGACGAGACACGCCCTAGTTTTTGATAACATCCAATGCATTGATGATGATGTTTGGGCATAATATCGAGTGTCATTTCCTCACGCTAGTCATTACCAGGAGCTTGGATCAGGCTAATATCGCCAGAGTATTGAGCGACACTCATAGTATCGTATGCTCCTTGGAGAGTGCTGCCTGTTTCATACTCGCAACTACTCCTTGAAAGTTGTCCTCGGTGATTCTCTTATCAAGTTACTAGCTATTCCTCTGATATTAAAGTCAAGAATTAGAGCTTCTTTGTTTATTCTCTGTGTTAAGTATGCAAATCAGTCACAATTTGAGTCTGCTTCATATATGAATCTCCATGAAGCGAGAGACATAGATATTAACCTGTTTCAGCTTCGTAGATTATAGTATCTCTAATGTATAGCTTCGCTAACCCAAGGTCCCTCGATATCTGTCCATTCGGCCGGTCCTAACTCAGATTCTCGAGGACTTGAGAACAAGTTCTCCGGCCTCCATCAGGTCTATTTCCTATTCCATTTCATGTATGCATTTCCTAAACTGGCCCCAAGAGACTGTATGCCTCTTTATTTTCATAGGTCCAGTGGTAAGAGCATTACTTATCTCCAGCTCCATGTCGGCTTGAGCCTAGTTGTATACTTACCTTGAACCCAGCAGCTCGGGTGGTCCAGGTTCGATTCGATAGTATCCCTGAAACATTACACAATGATGATAAATAAAGCCACGACTCATTGAATCACGACCAGTAACATGATATCGAACAAGCATATTCAACTATTCTCACGGACCTCAGGTCACATGATCGGGATCACTCCCGAGCTCTTCACCGGATTCTCTCCCGGCCCCCGTACCGTGCCGCACCTAGATCAAAGCTTCATTCCTAGACAGGGAGGTGCTAGCTCCCAAGCTCGATAGCTAAAAACGAATGTCTCATCTCGAGAAAAAAACGTGGGCTTGTGGTTGTGTTGGAGAAACGTCGTTGTATCTGCTCAGAGCCTCAATTCTGACACTGGCGATCTCCCTCAAGCCATCTTATGCAGGCGTTGGGAATGGGCGTCTACGAACCAATGGGGTATTATGCGCGCTGAAATGCAAGCAAACTTCAGCCTCGTTTTTCTTACTCCAACTGGAGAGGAATGGCATTAGGAGGAAGTTGTCCGGGACGATTGTCGCTAGCCGAGCCGTTCCCGAGATACTAAGTTAGACTGTATACACCATTTCGGCTTCTCCAACGCCATCTAGGGAGCTATTAGCTGTCCTTAGACTTCGTAAGAAATGTCATCAGTTAGTCTATTCGATGTGATACCGTGGATGTTCATGTTGTAGGACTTTGTTGATCTGTGCTGCAACCATTTCAACAGCCCGAGCTTCATCCTTCGCCGACTCGGAGGATAGGTCAGAGTATGAACAACAGCGCACATAGCTCGAGGATAGCATGTTTACCATGGGAAAGAACTAGCGAGGTCATCGCGTAATTCCCCCACCGGCGGGCTAACGGCATCGACTCCGCGTTAACCTACAACGATATCCCCAACCCTAGCTCTCACAGTGCTGTGCCATTTCAACCGCAAGCTTATCTTCAGGGGAATTAATATCAGCCACAAGCGCTGATTGACATGAGATGACGCCATGCTCTCATCCCGAGATACCTCCATTCTCGGCATTGACACTCCAACTATTCACGGCGGCGACATTACCAACACTGGTAAAGAGTGGTGTGTCTATCTGCGTGGTTAGTTCGGTGGGCTTCTGAAAGCTTGATAGCTATCCGCAATGCTCTCCCGCGTCGAGTTGACACATCGCAGGGGGGCATGAGAAGAGTCAGCACTTACGTCTCTAGAGTATTCAGCTCGCTCTTGGACCAGGCTGTCCTCATGGCATCTCGTTAGTTCATGTGGGCCTCCGTCTAATACTGCCATCGCATCAACGAAACAGTCGCTACAGGAATGGCAAGGTGGACAACGCTCCGCTTACAAGCAGGGCCTTGATCCCCAATGCTTGACACGTCTTACGACCTTGGTCTTCCCCGGATTCAGGCGGAGTCTTTAGGGTCTGGCGTGGAGGCAGAACTGGGTCTTGGCCCACCTAGATGAGCTTGTTGATATCGCTTAATGACTTACACAATAGCTTTTGGATACTGCCTATTACACGACGGAGTAGAGTGACGTCTACGTCAAAGGAGGCGGAGTAGTCATCTCCACATTGACAGCTACTGTTGGATTACCAGGGGCAACGGCGGCTATGTCTTCAAAGTGATTTGAGCACTGGTTTTGAGGCAAGTTTAGCCATATGTATCCAGGAGACCTGGGTGAAGTGATCTTTTGGGCCTCAAGGGATGGGCGACTGTGTCTATGCTATACCAGGCTTGAGGTTGTCGGGCCTCGAAGAAACGATGATAGTTGTGGCCAATTCTTCGACTTCAGTCTTCGGAAGAAACGGAAGAGTAGCGCGATTGAATCATGTATGCAAGTTGAATGTCATGGAACCACTTGGGTAAAGGAACCAACACATCGGTAAACCATCATCTACACTTGACACTCATGCAGTCCCGTGCAGTCGATATCGCAATTGCCGATAAACAAGCTTCGATGATCTATCCACAAAGATATCACTGTTCACTCTCTGAGTAATGATCAGCACGATCATCAAAACGGTAGGCTCTCCAATGTGATCGAGAAGAGCCTCTGCTCTCGCATCTCCGTCCCGAGCATTAGAGCTATCTTGGAGCCTCACGCGGTATCAAATCGAGACTAGACAGCACCTTTTGGGCTCGATAGGCGGAGTTGCCACGTTCTGGACAAGTCTCTGATCGACGATTTGTGGCGGCCGGAACCAGTGCTCTTTGGGTGAGTGCATACGTCTAGCTACTTGTGGTTACGTGAATGAGATACGATCATTTGGAGTAAAAGACAGCTCTTTGTTGGTAGAGATAGGGTGCTGGACTCTATGAAATTGCTCTCGATCTGTCGAGTGTTCTGGACTCTTAGCGTGAGACATCTGTGGCAAAGACCACGTCTACTAGAAGTGAGAGAGGGAAAGATTTGGCGATTGTAGGTTACGACAGTGTCTGCCAAGTCCAAGAGAAATCACCAGGTGTGCTATCGCTCGAATCACATCAGCAATTCCAAGTGCTTTAATGCGCTTGTTTCCTGACTTCCAAGGAAACCCCCCTCCCCCCGCTATCGTCAAGGCCCAGGCTCTTCCTACATCCTGATTTCCCAATTTCTCGAGTGAGAACTCCTCTATCATTGCTGCGCACTCGAGATAGTTATCCTGCTGTCTTGTCGATCCACGATCTTTCTCGCCGATCGCATAGACGATAACGATTTGGCAACGTCGAAATGCCCTATACTCTACTCTGGTCTTGTAGTAATCCTCCAAGTGCCAGGCCTCTGGGACTTGAAACCATGTTGTACAAAAATTACTGATCGATATGTTCAATATTATGGCCAGGAGAGTTCTGCAGCTCAACTCAGCAGCATCTCGATCCCGAAATCTATATACCTGAAGACCACTCTATCTAACATCCCCAACACCGGTTTTAGTATGATACACACTCCATCTAATCCTTTTTCACCTTTTTATTCTTGGGCACACGAACGGCCCAATAGATCCCAAACGCCGCCGCAACGTTAAACACGCAATAGACCCAAAGGAGTCCGAAATCCCTCCATCGATTACCATAGCTCATGCTCTTACTCTCCAGAAATGTGTTGGTGTCTGAGATAGTGCAGTACTGACACTCTGTCGCAGCAGTGTTGACGATGTAGCCGCCGACGTCGGACAGATACCACTTCATGTATTCGCCGCATGTTGTACCGTTGGGTGCAGTGAAGGTGATGAGTTCGTTGCTTTCGCAGCCTGCGTCGGCGTTGGCCATTGATGTACCCATTAGGCCCTCTACAACGTATGTGAAGGGTGATGTCCGGTACATGAAGATCCAGAAGCCGGGGAGTTCTTCTGGTGATGCGAGGATGCTATGACAGAATTAGCAATGCCTTTCGGCGACGCATCTTGGCTAACTTACCCGCAGAAGGAAAACATCATTATCATGATCAGAGTAACGAGACCGCCCGCAACTTCAGCAGTCTCGAAGCCCGCAATGATCATATGCGCAAACGTGCTGGTAAACATGAAAAACATCCACACAAACAAAAACACGGTTGCATTTCGTGCATCCGTTGTATCAGTCGCATAGCCATTGCGGTACAGGCCTGTCGGGAAATACCAGCAAACAAAAGAGAGCACAGCCATAAGCTACATTACTGTCAGCTGCAGATCTTCCATATATCCGGTACGCTGGGGAGTCTTACCGAGTTCCATACTGCTTCTACCAGAATTGTAGAAACCATGAATGCTTTCCAAGAGTAAGTCTTGGACGGCCGCTCGCGCGCTTCGTACATGGTACGTTGGGCGACGTAGTCGGGAAGCATCTGTTGGACAACTTGGGTGAAGATCGTCAGGAAGATGAGAACGCCAAACATTTGGTTCTGGAGACCACGTTCGGTGTTTTGACCATTCAGAAACGACAAGCCGATGAAGAGAGACTGTTTTCTTGATTAGTGGCAGTCTCGTATATGCGGTAAGGGAAAACTTACTGCGCCTGCAGACAGGATTACCTTAGAGTAGATGTATCCAGGGCTTCTCCAGTACTGCTGAAACAGCCGCTTGGTGACCTGGATGTACTGCATGTACGGTGTAGCGGCAAACTCATTGTACTCATTTCCATCATGAGTGCCTGACCCAGCATGGGCATCTCCTTCAGCTGCCAACCGCCCAAGCTCCTGTTGAACATTATCATGCTCGCGCGACTTGCTCCAAACCTCAGGCCAGTCAATCTCCGTATGAGCTCCCGGAGCAGCACCAATGACCTCAAGCATGTACTCCGCGGGATTGACACCAACCGGGCACTCCGGCGCTCCATTGCGAATGAAGTAGTCAACTAAAACCTTGGAGTTTCTACCAATATCACCAAAGTAAATGGTTTTACCGCGAGACAGAAGCAGCAGTCGGTCGAAGCGCTGAAACAACATAGCTGAAGGTTGATGGATCGTGCAGAGAATAGCTTGGCCGTTGTTGGTAAGCTTCTGCATCAAATTGCAGATAGACCAAGACGTTTGACTATCAAGTCCAGAAGTCGGTTCATCCAAAAATAACAACAATTGAGGCCTAGCAGCTAACTCGACGCCAATTGTCAGTCGTTTTCGTTGCTCCACGTTGAGTCCTTCGCCTGGCACGCCGATGATAGCATCCGAGTATTCCTGCATATCAAGAAGACTGATCACGGTGTCCACATAATCTAGCTTCTCCTGTCGTGTGTATCTGGCTGGTTGACGAAGAAGAGCGCTGAAGTTGAGGGCCTCGCGAACTGTTTGGGTGTGGACGTGAAGGTCTTGCTGCTGAACATAACCGGTTTTGCGTTGGAAGGATTCGTCTCGTAGTTTTCCGTCGACGAGCATTTGGCCTGTTACAACGCCCATTGTGACTCGACTTGCGAGGACATCTAGCAATGTGGTCTTGCCAGCGCCGGACGCACCCTATTTATCACGTTAGTACTGACTCACTTTGATGCGGTTCGTCACTTACCATCAGAGCAGTCAGGGTACCAGGCTTCACCCAACCATCAACATGATCCAAAATCCTTCGAGATTCTCCCTTGATCTTGACGTCATAGCAGACATTCCTCCAGTGGAAAACAGAAGTCTGCTCCTCGACGTCCGTGACTTCGTCATTACCGTTACCACTGGCGAGCTGTGTGCCGCCAGCTTTGCCCATCTCCTCATCATCAAAGGCCTTGTTGGCGTGCTTCTTCATCTCCTTGCGAGTAAATACGAGAACTTCGCCCTTGGAGCGTTCAGAAGCGATTGTTTCAGTAGCGATCAAGTGAAGTCCCATGAACAGCATCGTGAAGGCGATGACAACGGCGAAGTCGCGCCACTTGTGAGAGTCGACATAGCCATACGCCGAAGCAAGGTATGCAGATCCTCGTACAAAATTCTCTCCCGGTACAGAACCTTGAATCGCACAAGCTTGCGAAAATGGTGAGATGTCGCTATATTCAGGTCCGCTGGGTACAAAGTTGGAACAAGGATAGTTCCTACCGCCGAATTCGTTGATGAAAAGACTTTCGAGTCCGTAGAAAGTTGGGTTGATCCAGCGGATCCATCCAAGCCAAACGGGCATGTACTGAGGTGGGATTGCGTAGCCGGTATAAAGAGCGATGACGAGCAATAGAATCGAGGCCCGAGCCAAAGCCGCGGCAATGGTCTTGGTAAGAGACGCAATCAGACGGAAGAGCATCGAGAAACTCAACGTCGTCACGAAGGACACCAAGAGGAAGAAGAGGAAGTGCCCGGCGTCTTGACGAAGGTTTCCCATCCAGTACATTGTCGTATTCATCATGATAGTGTTGAAGATCTTGTACGGCAAATCCACGACCATGGATGAAAGAGCCTCGGCACTGGGGTGATACAGAGCATAGCGCGCGTGTTTCTCGACGATGTTTCGTTTGGCGTAGAGGGTCATGATTTCCAAGATGTTGTTGTAAGCGTTCATCAAAAGAATGAAGAAGATTAGTAGTCCGCGCTTTAGAAAAGCTCCTGTGTCTTCGGGTAAGTTGTAGAAGATACTTCCGATGACAAGAGATTCGACGAGATTGCAGAGTAAAAGTGTCACCGTTACGCTAGGATCAGCTTTGAGCATCACCCAACTTCGACCCAGTGTAAGTCTCATTTGCTCCATGTACGATAAGGTAAACGGTGATTTGATGCGCTGAGACTTGGACTGGTCTCTCTTCCTCGAATCGACGAATTTCTCGTAGTGTTCGCCTCCGAAGGGATGTTGCTCGATATACTCGTCCATCTCAGTGAGGAGATGCTGTCGATGGGCGCTGTCTTTCCAAGCTTGCGCGAACTCATCTGGTGATCGTGGAGCTTTGCCTTCGTATCCTTCGCGGATGATTCGTTCCTGGTGGCTAGTCATGGAGGTTAAGAAATCGGCTGTGGTTTGCTGTTCAGGACAGACGAAACCTAGACCTTCGAAGTAGGCCTTTGCTTCTTTCGTCTTACCAAAGAAGATCTGTCTTCCTTGGTATAACACTAATACTTTGTCAAATACCTACACCTGTCAGTAAAATTCCATTACAATACTTACTAGAGACTCACATCATAGGCATCCTGAGATGCTTGGTAAATGGCCACAGCAGACGTACACTCCATAACATCAGCCTGCGTTCTCAACGTCCGACAAAACTCAAGCGCATTAGCACTATCAAGACCTCTCGTGCTATTATCCCAACACTGAAGCGGCGAATAGCTCAATGCTGCCTCTGCAATCGTCACTCGTTTCCTCTCGCCTCCACTAACACCCCTTACAAAGTCGTCTCCCACGCGAGTATTCTTGGTATGAGAAATACCAAACATGGCCATCGTGACATCTCGTAGATGCTCTGCATATTCTTGTCGTGAAATACCTTCTGGAATATTCTTCGGGCAGCGGGCTCGCGCGGCGAAGTAGAGTGTGTCGCCTACTGTGAGATGTGCAAAGTGATGGTCAACTTCAGCTGTGTAAATGGCCTCGCCGCGAAACACTGAGCGCATTTCTTCGGGTCGGATGCCGGAGTAGTTGATCTCAGAGGTGTCGTCAATGTGGAATCCGTGTGTGTCGCCAGCGATAGTCTTGAGAAATGTCGAACAGCCCGAACCTGGAGGGCCAAGCACAGCCAGCATCTCTCCGCTCTGAACAACACCCTCCAAATTTTGCAATATATCGACTCTTCTTTGCTTGTCATGTAAAAGCTTCTTGACCATAGTACCAGCCTCGAGGAAGATATTGCCCACACTCTTCTGGAAGTCGGTATCTGATCCAAAGCCAAATACGTTCAAGTTCCGAAAGGCCACACCAGTTGTTCTTGGTGGGTTTCCTTCAGACGTATCTGTCCGTAGGTCATAGAATGCCTTTGCCCATTTTTTTGCATTGAAGCTTGAACTGCTGGGGTTCAATGGACCGCTTGCTTGAGGGAAGAGAGTTCCTGGTACAGCACTTGATCGCCTGGTGAGTTCTCGAGCCAGTTGCACGACTTCTTCATTGTGTTGATACTCATCGTCCTCGCTCATAGGAACTTCAGTGTTCTTCTCCGTGCAGACGTGTGTTGAGCACGTTGAGCCGATGTCGTTGTGGTAGAATGGCTTAGGGGTACCAGCCCCAGAGCTGAGCTGGGGGCTGGTTGCCATTATGAATTGTCTTTGAAGATATACTTCTAGCTGGTAATGTTGACGGTATATATGAATGATAATGAGGCTCAAACTGAAGATTCAGGGCCAAAGATGGCTTAGCCTGTGATTGAAGAACTGTTAAAGCTTGAACATGAAGATGTTTGAAAGAGGAACATTTCAGCAAACAATTGAGTATTTATTTGATGAAATATGAGTCAAAGACAAAGAAAATTAACTTATACAACCCCATAAAGCCCCATGTTGGCCCGCCTGGGCATTCCCACAGTCTGTGGATCATTGAAGCAATTCGGACTTTGAAAGTCCGAGGCTCCAGGTGAGAACCCCCAGACTTGGCTCGGAGTTTCGGACTTTTGCATGCCAAGCTTTCTCGTAAATATACTTAAAGTGGTAAGTGGCGTTCACTGATGTCGTTGTATCCATACAGCCTTCACCCAGAACCTGGGCAAACACAGTCCATTTTGAGTTTACTGCACCCCTGTAGCTTTGTATTGTTCTTTTTCATAGTGTGGTTTTACGTACTGGTTTTCTTCGTGTTGTTCTTTACCCGGCTGCGGGGGTAGATAAGACCGAATCTCCGACATCGTCTGATCTTGGACTCATCATAACAGCTTCATCTCGGACTTTTTCTGTCAAATTGATCTTGAGGCTCTTCGACATGTCTTCCTCCGGGGTAACCGGATCGGAACAACTCAATCGTCTTTCTGTGAGCGCCCTTTCTCAACTGCCGAGCTGAAAATGACTCCGAGCTGTATCTAATATGACTCCAGTGCAAGAGATGCAAGGAACGTAAAGTCCGATGCAATCGTGTTATGCCACAGTGTGGTCGCTGCAAGCCAAATGATCTAGAATGTGTGTATCCTGTTCGGGTCAAGAGGAGGTCTGCGCGGCCATTGATCGACCCAGCCCTGTGAGTAGTCTTGTTTCTGGCATTGAGTATTGGTCATTAACTCTTTCAGCTCGGCGGATGGCTCCAATGCTGCTCTGTCGACTATCCTTGATCGCTTGCAACGCCTTGAGGCACAGACTGTAGCTGGGTCTTCATCCACCAACGGTCAATCAATGCCAACACCCTCTGGCGATGGCTCAGAGGTGTCCTCCTCGCCAGTGGCTTTCAGCACGACTGGTCATGAGTCCAGTGCTCTGACGCCTCATAATCCTGACCGTGAGATGGATGCTATGACTGTTCTGAAGGATGCAGTCGATCAAGTTCAGGAACTGAGGAAGAGGTCGTTTGGCTCCACCGCCATTACCTGTTCGATAGACATACCCACAGACTTGGCCAAGACATGGGTTGCCAGTACGTCTTCTCCGGTGCAATCATCGATATTGGCTGACATTGTTAGACTACTTTCAGCATATGCCTGCTTGTATGTTCCTAGGCTTATTGGACAGGCGAATCATTGACTTAATTCCCGACATCATCAACCTACCACACATCCACGTCGATCCGGTCATTCTTGTCATATACTACAGCATAATGTATCATGGCTGCAGTCTAAAAGCGAGCAATGTTGCTTCGACTTCGAGTCTCGGGTACATGAACTCGAGCTACCTGGGATGCTTGCGTGCAGTGCCCAGCTGGGAGCGAGAGGCGTCAGGGACCATGACAGATCTAATCGCCGCTCTTTTTACAGTACGTCTCCATCATCACTTATCTCGTGTGACCTAACCATATCATCTAGAGTCGCGTGGCTGCTGAGTTCTTCGATTACGACCTTGCTTGGAAGATGTTTAAACATGCATGCGAATACTGCCAGACTCTTAACCTTCACAAGCTGGACTCGGATGAGAATAACACGTTTTTCAGCGAGGCCAAATGCGACAATGAGAGGAGAGGATTCTGGGAAGTCATCCAGATTGATCTTTTCTACCGACTCATTCTCAATACCCCTCCAGTCATCACCAATGACATATGGAAAGTCAATCTACCATGGCTGGACCCTGATTCAGACCCTCTACCGCAAGGGATGCAGACGATCGCATTCTTGGCCAGTTCCAGAGTCAGTCTCGTAATCGCTCGGTTCTTCGCTATGCTCGATGACCCAGAAAACACCACCAAGCCTGAGATTGTAGCTAAGACGGGAGACCTTTGTCGTGAGATGCAACAAATCTTCACCGAGTGGCAGCTAGTAAGGCACTGTTACGTCACAGCAAGCGCTTTCACTGACTCATAACAGATGGAATGGCTGGAAGGTGCTCAAGATAACGAACAAGACATCTGGGTGGTAGCCGATGTCATATTGACAGGCTACACTTCCATCATCTACATGTTTCGCAAGATGGCTCTCCTCAATTCAACTTCTCCAAGACCCCCAACAACAGATTTGGACATACCAGACTCTCCCATAGTGGAAGACGCAGCTCGCCGTCTTATCGCAGCCCTCAATCGGTTATTGGTGATATACCCTTACGGAGTAACAATGACAGCGTTGTTCGGCGCATACAGATGCTTTGTCGCATTTGCTTATCTGGCAAATACGATACTGCGAGCTGAAGATCCTCGCTCTTATATGGCAGATATTAAAGCACTTGAACGACTGAGCGATCAATCGACCTTACTGTGTAGAGGGAATAGGGATGTTATGCCATTGGTGAAGGCTATGCAAAGCATCAATGAGGAGATAAGGAAGAAACTGGGAAAACAGACCCCGAGGGGATGAATTTTTCCATGCTACGATAAAATTATGCCATAGAAAATATTCAGGGGCGGATGGAAAGTCTTTACATTAATGATAATAACAAAGATATTAATACTAATCCCATACCATCATGGCAAAATCGGGGCCAACCTTTCTTTCACAAAAGCCCAATCGTCAGCCAACCATATATCAGATAACTAGTCAATCGACTCCCTTATTCAACAAAGTCAGGGAACTCTCCCCTTTCAGCAAGACTCTTCGCACTCTGATAAGCAGTGGATTCTATATCCCCCCACTTGGCAGTCGGTCCACTGAAATAGAGACTCGCGTTCGCTCGGTGGTTCACGCATGGTTTATCCTGAACGTGAACCCATTCTTTCTTGACCTGTTGGATCTGGTTGCAGTTGGCTGTTTTCTGCTGGCGGCGAGAGTGGCAGGGCTCTTTGATGGCTAGGGTCCAGCAGTTGCACTTCCAGAGATAGATGTTCCAGTTGCACATTTTAGATGAGGGGGTTGAAGATTGATGAGATGATTGGTTTTGGATATACTTAAGTGAGGATGGTTCTCTGATGAATTGAGATGGTTAGTTGGGGATAATGAGACTAGTGGTTTCGATATTATGAGATGATTGGTATGAGATCTCAACGAGGCATATCAAGCCAACATTTGGTCCCGGGATGTTGAGATGAAGAGTCTCAAGATGTGAAGGGAAGAAGGGGAGGAACAGAGATGAGGAAACGGGTAGCCTTACCGAGATTAGACACGTTAGTGAAAGAGACGTTAGGTCTCGCCCTGAACTCTTTCTTCCTTAAGGAACCTAAGATGATCTTCAGATTCTTCGAACCAACAAATGGTGTCAAGATGTAGAGACAAGTTGTTTTGCTGAAGTGAAGATTGGGATGAGGTATTTGAGTGTCCTGTGAGTTGGGTTGAGATGGGAATTATTCATATAAGTTTTAATTTGCTACTAAATGATAGCAACAAAAGGGTAGTCCTGCAACAAGGTCAACAAATACTTATAACCCCAAACAGAGCCTCAACTTTATGCTCTCTTCCTTCGCCCCCTTGCTGATCATCACTAAATGTTGTGGTTTGCCAGTTGGCACATGATGGGCATGGAAGTTTGCCAGATTCATTTTCAAGCTGCCCTCTAGTATTCCGACTCATCATATCGTGCTAAAGTTCCGTGTGCGACGGTTTGTGTGTTGCTCTAGCATATTGATCGTGTCGTGTAATTCAATATCATAGTCCTAGAGTCTGCCTTCATCGTGAGCTGGAGGCTCTGTGTAGGCGTCAGCAACTACGTCAGCCAGAACAAGATAGCTCTGGGCAACCTTCCGTACAGTTTGGTAAGTTTTAGGGCAATCTTCCTACAGTTCTTGCAGCATATCTTCAGGATGGTTGCCTTCTTTATTTCAAATTGGTAATGGTTTCGATATTCGTACCCTCTGACGGATGGACTCCCAGGTGAAGTTATCTCAATAGCCAAACACCATGATTGAAACTCAACATTTATCAAGGTTAGTGATACGCCGGTGAAATTGTTATAGGAACATTGTGTATGGATAAATGTTTGTCGGTTGGTTCTTCCTTGCAAAACAAGTCCTAAAGTGACTGAATGGTTGGTCATGGAGTGATAAGGCATAACCCGCGGAACTCCGAGATCAAGACCAAAAATAATATCTTTTCCTTACACTAAAGACGGTATCGCTGCTTCTGTAGTAACATGCGTATGAGTAGTTAGACATATTCATGAGCTTGCATTGTGTTATTGTGGCATGCAACATTCGATGGTTGCCTTTTTTTCGAACTGCCTTCCCTAAACTTCCTCCTGAGCTTGAATGATTCTCGTCTAAACACCGTGACGATAATGCTTATGAACAAAGATGAATGTAGTGATAAAATTAGTATTTTCATTTTCAAACGTCGTTTAGATTCAGTTTCATATTAAACCGAGTTCTAATGTTAGATCAAGTCCCCGCTCGAAAGCCAAGTGGACGAGTGACAGTCTCCCTATTTCGGCTTTCAGGGGCTTCCCCTTGGGAGCTCTAAACCCCCTGCAGCCACTGAGTGGAGAGCAGCCCACCTTGAACCGTGCCTCGGATCGGTGGGAGAGGTCCCTTTTTCTCAACACCACTAGCTCCATTGGGTCTTACGCACCCCACGAAGGGCCACGACTGCATCAATTTCTCTACACGTGCGACTTGCTTTTATCTCTTCTCACGCTCGCTTTTTCGCATCAATTCAATTCTTGTCGCTTTGCTGCAATTACTCTTCTTCTACGTGTTCCGCCATGCGCTAAGCAGTTCGTCGCATTGACCCAGGACCACCGCCATCATGGGTCCTCTAGCTTTCTTGAGCAGTCTCTACGACCATGATACTCTCGACACACGATTCACTACCGCCTCTTCTACCCCCTACCAGAATGTTATCGAAGCGCGATTAGATCCGAGCATAAAGAAGGACTCTGCAGCGAAGGAGCGGAGCAGAGCGCAACCGTCGAAATGGAAGACGCCCGAGTTCTTCCTTTACTATGTCGTCTTTGCTGTGGCCATTCCTTACATGTTCTGGATCACATACGATGTCTCTCGAGGTATATCTCTACCGCTACTTTTTGTACGACCCTAAGCTAACAAAGACCAGAAACTGATCCTCGATACCCCAAATTTAAGCGATGGCTATCCCCGGGCTGGATTCCTGGACGACAGATCGACGTTTCCGATGCGCAATATGGTGTTTTCCGCGAGAACATGCCTTACATGGGCTCTCTTCTTCTTTTCCACCCGCTGTTGAGAAAGCTGTGGAACAAGTACAAGCCATTGCCTGAGCGAAGCCAGGGAGGACGCAACCGATTAGACCAGCGAGCATCATTCGATTTCCTTTTTGCATTCATATTCTTATTCGCTCTACACGGGCTTTCTGCGTTCAAGATCTTCTTCATTCTCTGGACCAATTTCCAGCTTGCGACCAAGCTTCCTCGACGATATGTTCCGGCTGCTACTTGGATCTTCAACATTGCGATCCTGTTCGCCAATGAATTGACCGAAGGATGGCGGTTCCGAGTCCTATTTAGCTTCATTTCACCCCCACAAATGGGCCTGTATAAGAACAAGATGAGACTCTTGAACTCGGATTTAATGAACTTGGGAGCTCGCATGGATAGCACATTCCAAGGAATCTTAGCACGCTGGGAGGTTCTCTTTAACATCACAATTCTACGTCTGATCAGTTTCAACTTGGACTACTACTGGAGTATTGATCGTGGTAACTCTAATGCGCTCGAGGTAAGTCACCATGTTGCTTAGGAGTTGGGAATTATTTCTGATCATGCTCTGATGCTTATAGAAGAAGCAATTGGACCCAGCAAACCTCTCCGAAAGAGACCGTGTCAGCATCTCTGCAGAGCCCCGAGACTTTACCTTCCGCAACTATGTGGCATATGCCATCTATGCGCCGCTCTACTTGACAGGACCTATCCTCACATTCAATGACTACATCTCACAGTCGAAGTACCGAGCTGCCAGCATCGAAACAAGCCGAACAATCCGATATGGTATCCGCTTCCTCTTGGTCCTGCTGTCAATGGAGGTCATTCTGCACTTTGACTGGGTTGGCGCGATCAGCAAAGGAAAGCCTGATTGGAGTTCGTACACGGCAGCACAATTGTCAATGCTGTCCTTCATGAACCTCCATATCATCTGGTTGAAGCTCCTCATCCCTTGGCGTATGTTCCGACTTTGGTCATTGGTTGATGGCATTGATCCGCCTGAAAACATGGTTCGTTGTGTGAGCAACAACTACAGCACACAGCTCTTCTGGAGAGCATGGCACCGTTCGTATAACCGCTGGTTGATCAGGTACATTTACGTTCCCTTGGGTGGCTCATCGTTCCGTAACTGGCGGTCCACTGTGCGGTCCATTGTGACATTCCTGCTTGTATTCACGTTCGTGGCACTTTGGCACGACATTCAGCTCCGCCTGTTGATCTGGGGCTGGCTGATTGTTCTGTTCATGATACCCGAGTGGACTGCGGCGGCAATGTTCCCCAAGAGCAAGTGGGAGGGCCGACCAACAGCATACCGCATGCTCTGCTGTGTAGGCAGCGTGGGTAACGTTCTCATGATGATTTCAGCCAACTTGGTTGGCTTTGCTGTTGGGCTGGACGGTTTGCAGAGCATCATCCAGAGCATTTTGCATGACTGGTCAGGTATGTGGCACATCGAGACTCTGTGGAAGCACATCACTAACACAAACACAAACAGGGCTTATTTTCCTTGTTACAGCGTGCTCTTGTTTGTTCGTTGGCATTCAGGTCATGTTTGAGATTCGTGAGTCAGAGAAGCGACGTGGAATTTTGGTAAAGTGCTAGACGGAGGCGTTTTTCTTAGAAGTAACGGCGTGACGGATGCATGGGCGTTGTACATATACTGTGATACTATTACTAGCATGAGGCTCAAAGATAGTGAATCATTTGGATGCCTATGAGCAAGAAAACATGAGGCTCAAAATACTGTTTAGACCGGACCTGCTCATGCACAATTTGCTTCGTGTCTCGTGTGTCTTGTGAGGGTTTCATTGTTGTCATTAACTATTACTAATTAACACCGCTTTGTGATATCGCATGTACTGGTAAAGGGTATCCTTCAAGATCGCTCTGTTTGATTAAGAAATGCCCACACATGACGCCTTACATGGCTCTCCAACACTCCATGTTCCCAACAATTATGATAGACAAGCTTAATACACCCTGTCCTGTGCTTCGGGGTGGTTTCCAATAGCGTATTTGTTACCAGAAGAAGCCAACTCAATGTCGTTGGTGTCGGCAGGCTGCTGTGCAAACTTGCCATCCATACCAAACTTCGTCTCCGTCAACCATCGTCGAACCCAGATGACGCCCCAGACGATGCAAAAGATGATGACAATTCCAACCGCTATACCGAGAATGTATCCTGCAACAATGCCTCGTCCGCCCACATCTTGATAATCCAGAAAGTTGTATACGTAGAACCCCTGCGTCGCGTGGGTGAGGTACGCAAGGGCAAGGTACAGCGCAAGAATGAAGATCAGCCACGCGATGTGCACCCATTGGGGAGGGTTCGTTCGGGGAATGATGATTTCGAAAAGCGCAAACAGGCTGTTCAAGCCATGCTGGCTGATGTTGCTCCAGGCGTTGAACTCCTTAGGAAACCAAGGTCCTTTATACAAAACCACCCAATATACGATCGTCACGAGGAACGGGTACGTGACGATGGTCGAGTAGAACAGCGCATGAAGCGCCTGCAGTGGTCGCGGGAGACCATCGAGCAAGGACCGGCCTCGAAGAGCGTACGTGGCGGTATGAACCGCCGCAACAGCAAAGTAGAAAGCGATGCCCCAGTATGTAAGGATGGTGAAGTAGCTGAAGGACCTGCCGACATCCCTACAGCCTCCGAGGTCTTCGTGCGTGCATTGCCAACCGATGATGAAGAATCGCGTAACGAAAGCGTATATGCTGATGAAAGCACGGAAAGCGAAGAGGAGCCACGGGCTCAAGAGCCAGGATGTTTCGAAGCGATTGGAAGGATCCCAGAGATCATGGCCGAACCTAAAGGGGTTCTTGATGGCCATTTTTTTTTTTTTTTTAATTATTATTATTATTGTTTCGGTGTAGGGAGAAGCGAATGACGATGATGTTGTGTTAGGTGTAGGACCCTGCGTGCGTTCAGCTGTAGCTGAGGTGATGATATTTTCCCCAGCTCCAAGGAACGTGGCTTATGATGACAAGGAGGTTTAGCCTGATCGGGCAGTTATCGCCATGAAAAGCATCACTTGGGAAATTCATATAAAATTACACTTCAGAATCTTGCAGATATCGCCAATCTTAAATCTTAACTTTGTTATTACTCCGTGTATTCACTCTCCGAGATATTCGGAGGTTATATCGTGTCTTGTGCCATGTTCGTCTGCTGATGGAAGCCATGGTCGATGGCGCAGCTCTAGTTAAGCATGTGGCTTGGCTTCTAAGACAACTCCAGACTTTTTATAAAGACTAAGCAAATTTATGAAAGGATTAGTGAAGTTTAGAAGAATGTGCCTAAAATGGGTCCACATTGTGTTCTTGTGATCTGTCATAAGAATGTCTCTTGTGGCGTTTTGATCTCGAGACGGGGACAGATATCACATCTTTTCAGTAGTTTTAAGACTCTGAACATACTCCATGATTCAGTCACGAACGCATACATCCAGCTATCACAGGCATTCAATTCAGCCTGTAATCTCGTATATTATTTATCAGAGATGAGATGAAGTTGTATACTCTAAACGGAAGCTCCCGTCAGATCAACCAGCCTGACAACGGACAAAGCCATTAGCGCTTGCTACTGAACTCTATTAAACTGCCGATAACAGGAAGTTCCATGATTTGGAGTGGAGGTTAATTGGTCTTGTATATCTGATACGAGGCCATGAGGGTCATGCCCCTGAACAAGCATAACCCAAGAAATTCTCCTTCGAGTTATTACCGTGGGAGAGACTCAACTGGAATGTCGGTCAGCGATTGAGTCTTTTGAGTTTGATATTGAGTGGGCAGCAATTCCCGAAGGTCTCCAGCTGAATGGAATTGCTTCTTCCCGGATGCTGGTCCAGTTGATGAGCCGTGCATTCTGCAGGACCCTTGCCTGTGCAGCCTTGGTAGGGTTGTGTCTTTTTTGGCTGAGACATATGATCCTTCAACATTCCTCAGGTCTACTGTACCTCGATAGCTGCAATTCTCCTCCCCGATGAGACACCCAATGGCGATGTTAAAGATCGAATCGCAAGACCTCTGAGGCGCTGTATCCACCAAATCATTCAACTTTTACCAGTTCCCCCCGTCTAGAGTCGAGTTATTGGCTAAGGGGCCCGACCAGCGTAACACGCAACATGGGGCCTCAGATGCGTGCCCCTGAACTAGAATCGGCCAGGACAGGTAAATCGTGTTGCAGTCTCCGTTAATATCGTGACTTTAACGAGGCAATTTCAATGTCTGCAATTGTCAGGCGCTTTACGTCGACAGACCGGAAAATTAGCCTTTTGATCGGCTTGGCGGGATGGCGACATTGTCGATAGGGCAAAGCGCGGTAAGCTACGAATATATTATCGAGGTATGCAAATGGGTCTCATTGTCTCGATGTTGTTCAAGTGATTGGCCTGTCTTTGTTCTGTTCTGTATGTCGCAGCGTGGCTATTATAAGCCGCCCGTTGAAGGGCCACGCCAGCTTCTGCAAGCCCAAAAAGGCTTGGGAAAGTGGGAGGTTTCGAGGTCTAGAACTCTTGATCGGCACTGATTTGGGCTTGCTACGATTTCCGTGTTGATCAGGTTTGCCCAATGCACCGAACGTTGTCCTGTAGGGCTGCAAATTGAAAACAGAGCCTTGCTGCCAACAACTCCGTGTATTTCCCCGATATCTTCCTCTTGCGCCTTTAATAATACATGAGTAAGGGATCTCAATTCTTGTCATGATGGCAAATACCATCCATGGATGTTTACTTATCATGTGGCAACAGCGTTAACCACTACGAGCGTTAGCCAGGTACACGTTGAGTCTATTCCGCGGATTCCATCAAGACTTTCAGCCGCCCACTTCGGGCTTGAACTAGCCACGGAGGATAACGTGTTCACCGTGTTCAACCTCTTTGCCTCGAGTGATTGGATCATCGACAACTAATAGATTCAGTGTAGTTAATATTTCCCATCGGCGAATCTTCCAATTGCAAAATCTCATATCAAAAATATCCAGTCAATCCACTCAGAGCCCAACGACAGCTCAGTCCAGTCGAGCCCCTACTGTTGGAGTGGGCCAATCCCGGGGCCTTTTTTTCAGGGGGCGTCAAGGCCTGGCCAGGAACTGGCAGGGGCGGCGCGATGGTACCTGGACTTTAGCGGCTGCTAGTGGTTGCGCTGTTCGCCAAGAGTACCCGGCCCCGTTGTTGATGGGTGGCCGCTGCTGGCGTGGTTCAGAGTCAGGGGAGGCCCAGAGACACGGGAACAGCACAAGACGAGACAAGCAAGACATGGAAGACAAGACAGGATTTGTTACTGGTCACAGGCTAATGATGGAGAAGGAGGCGAAGCCCAGACAGAATGGTAACCTACATGTACCTAGGTGAGGAAGGTAGCTTCAGTGAGTGAACCACTGATGAGAAGGACATATCGCATCGACCGATTCATGAGATCCATGGTCTTTACTTTCTCCCTCATCTCGACTTCGGGCAGATAATTAATTACCTTCCAACAACATCTGTCCTCGCTGTAGCGGACCCTCCAGCGCTTCTTTTTGTGGACTCTACAGTACGCCTACCCCGGATTGTCAACCCGAACCCCCCTCCACAGCCAACAGCAACAATTACGCTTGGCTCTGGGCGGCCTTTTGTAGCTTTAAGTCCCAGTCCCTGATCTGATCAGCTGATGATCTCTCCCCTTTGAAGACCTGCGCTACAGATAGAGCTGCGACCTCTTTCCAGCTGCCACTCTCTCCCGCAGATCTCTCTGCTTAGCTTTGCGATTCAACGTTCAACGTCCAACCTTGACCATCCCATTCAACCAACAACCGTTGCATTGCTATTGTTACACCATCCAGCTCGACTTCAATACCGTAAATCATATTTTTCTGGTGCCATGGCTGTCTCTGTCGCCTGAATTCTGGCTCTAGGCGGCGCTTCCACGATGCGATAGATTCAGCCCCCTCCTTTGTCTCCAACTACTTCCACTCGTTCCTCGATATCTCACTCTGTACCACATCGTCTTACGCGCATATTCGCCCAACCTCATTCTCGATTCGAGTCGTACCGACGTTTCCAACGCCTTCTCCTTGGCTACGCGCCTTTGTGCTCCCCAAAAAATTCCCTTTAGGAGGTTTGCTGTTTCTCTCCTGTAACCACTCACATTCGCCGCCTCCATGATGACCTCGGCCATTAGGCCTTCGTCACAAGTGTCTATTTCGGGCAGTGGCACCACCACCACCATGGCCGCCAGCCAGCTTCAACCGTTAACGTATGACGGGGGTGAGCTACGAATCGTCCTTGTGCCAACATCCGACGATGGAAACGACGCTTCAGAACATGACATTGGAGGATCAGATGTCGACCGCCGATTTTCGTCCGACAGTTATAGATCATATAGAGCCCCGAACCAATCCATTCCGACACATCCTATCCCGTCTTTACAGGATGCCTTCGCCGAATCTCTGGATGAAGTCACATCCGAGACCGAAGGACCCGGTAAACCTAAATTGAGAGAACTCGATGCACAAGGTCGTCGGGGAAGATTATTAGAACAGGCTGCTGAGGACGAACCATTCGACACATTATGGCGTTATCGACCTGGACAGCAACAGCATGAGATGTACAAACTCATCTCACAAATTACATTTGGTGTATACCTCTTGCTCAATAGTTTGGCTGCCGATAATGGTCAAGTCGTAACCATTCTTCAAGGCCATATTGATGAGGTTGATGAGTTTCTCGAGGTGATGCTTGAAGACTTTGCGCAGGCTCACAAGGATCTCACAGAGCGCATCGCTCTTCTTCAGCTTCCCATGGCCAACAGACAAGCCTTCGAAAACATGCTTGAAGATCGGACCTTCAGAGCAAAGATTCTTGCCGGAAATGAGAGGATCGACCATATCTTGGCGCGAACGAATGCTGCTATGAAGCAATGGGACGACGATATTGATGCTGGACTTCGTTCTAGCGAAGCCTTTATGGAATGGCTCAATGAACACAAGAATATTAAATGGCCAGAGTCCGAGCCTGATCTGGACAGTATTTACCGGGCTATGAAGGGCAACGCTGATGGCTGGCTCAACACTTTCGACGACTTGAACAATCAGGCACAGGATCTGAACGGATTGGTTATAAAACTCATGACTATCGTGGCTGAAATGGAGAAGACGGCTGGCGAGGTTAGCCGCAAGACCTGGGTAAGTTGGTTTCAGCCTTGCTTCTTTCCTGTGCTAACGTGTTGAAAGGCAACCATCCCTCCATTCACCATCCCGGTCGATGAGCCAAAATCTGAAGAGCCTGCTCAAGTCGCCTCTCCATCAACAAGATCCAATACGAAATCGCTTACGCCCGTGGCCAGCATTCGTAGTGGTGAGAGCCATCGTGCATCCCACATGACGCAAGACGATCCCGAAGTGAATACTCTCAGTGATTTCCCTCTTCCTGGAGGCACGCCCCTACTACCACCTACGACATACCAACGCGCGAGCTTTAAACCTTCCCCAAACCTGAGTGCCTCGACCTCTTCACCTAGGCCCAATATTAGCGCAAGCGTGTCACCCTCATCTTCTGGACCTAACCTCAGTACTACATCCCCTTCATCTGGCGCGTCTACTCCCAGGGCGTCTGTTGCAGGTGATGCAAAACAGCCAGAGAGGGAGGAACCTGATAACAGTGATGCAAATAGCGGTTTCGACGATGGGCCTTTATATATCCTTCAACCCAAAGTCTACACTCCAAAATCTGCCGCAGCTCCTGTGGCTCCAGGCCCCGAGACGCCACATTTCGAAGAAAAGAGCCAAAGACGAACTATAACACCTTCTACTATACATATCCCTGCTCCCGAGGAAGTTGAGGAACAAACTCACAGACGAACGCTCACCGAAACTGTTCAGGATGCAATGGGACTGCAGAAGCGGACGTCATTACGGCAGCGAGTCTCATTAAAGAAGAACCCACCTGAGTCGATTCACATCCCTCCACGCACCTACGCCGAGCCGCCACCCAGCCGCCCATCTCCCTCTAATACAGCACCCCGTACGGCCAGGTCTCATGCGCCCGATTACACCCTTGGCTCTGATCTTGAAGTACAGCAGCCTCATCGACTTCCCCGGGCAATCTCACATGCAGACTTCTCTTCAACTCAACCTCATGTTCCTGTGATGCCTTCACCTCACTCTGAGCATCACCAGTTCTATCATAATACGATCCCTGTCCGTGCATCGCCTCATTCTCCTCTACAGCAGAGACCTCATACTGCCGGCCCGGCAGATGTCCAATATCGCCCCTCAGGGTACTTCCAAGGTCATCAACGTAACCAGCCTTCTCGAATGGGCGGCATGAGTACTCTCAGCAGCGTTACAACAGCGACCTACGATGATGCCGCCACTGTCACTTCACGAGCTACTACCCAGGCCGGAGGAAAGCGAGTTAAGAAGAAGAAGAGTGCATTTGGATGGCTTAAGAAGGCATTCAGTCTTGATGAGGACGAAAAGGCAGATTACGAAGCACGCAAGGCCATGCAGTACCAAAACCAATACAATAACCAGTATTACGAGGGACATAGTCCCAAGTTCTTGGATGGAAAGAGAATTCGGTAGTGTGGGCAGATGAGGGATTCTGGATATTTGAGCTTTTGACGCGGTCGAATACTCGATCAAAAGTGTCTCCTATTTCACGCAAACTTCATTTGCGAATTGATACCCGGCGACGACGCTCGCCTGATTTTGCGCATAAGCGTTCCTCACTCATTTACTTTGTCACTTGGATGCTCTCAGCATTACAGCATCTGCACATCTTTTGGAAATATTATTGATGGCATTACATTCCTACGAAATTTTTCTTTATACTTGGCATGCCAGATTCTTCGACCAGCGATGAAGGCGTTTCTGGTTTGGGCACTACGGTTAGGAAGATGCTTAATCTATCTTGCATCTTCATGTTTTTAGGACGGATTTGGCGAAGGCCATTTGATGGAAGGGACGAAGTTGGATGTTGCTGAAGGATCTATAAAAGAGTTAAAGCTTGAAATGTCACGATGATGGCATTATCAGTATATTACAAATTTACGTATCAATGACCACAGACAGATCAGCCTCGGAGAGTGAATGTTTGGAAGTGACATATTTGCTGTGAGCATGTGTCTTAGACGTCAAGATGACCAGTGTATTTACTCTGCTATGGCAGACTTGAACTCGTACACTCATATGCTTGTGATAATCTATGCTTCTAAATGCAGACCAGAGCAATATCCTTCAGTATATCTCTTTGGCCAGCTATGTGATATGTTATTCCCCAAACCCATAACTCTTGACACGGCTAAAGAAGAATGGCTTGTCATTCTTCAAACCAAACTCGCCCCAGTCATCCGTCAACTTATTGTAGCTGTAGAAGCCACGCCAGATAAGTTTGTTGTTACGGGACCCCTTGCCAGCACTTCGCATAGAGAGATCCATGCGATACATGTACTTGGATCCTACACCCTCAGTCTCAATGAAGACATCTCCCTCTGGATCACGGTTTCGATCATGCTTGTCCGTAGCTGGAACAGGCCGTTCTGTGTCAGAGCCTTCATCGCGGTCAGCAGCGGTGGACAGGCGCCAGCGACCCCGAAGAGCGAGTGCCATGACAGCGGAGGGGAGATGGGGCTGTGCAACACCGCGGTGGACGTTGAGTTCTTCGCGAGTCAGGTGGTGCACGACATCTGCGGGTTCGGCAGTGCTGAGAAGACTGATGAGTGTACCATCACGGAAGAAACGGAGGTATCGATAGTAAGTAACAATGTGGATGGGACTGCCCCACGTAGGCTGGTTAGTTGAGGCTTGTCCAGTGCGTACATAGTTGACTGTGGAAATGTAACAGCCATTGAAACGAATTCGTGGTCGTGAGCGCAAAAGTTGCTTCCAAGTGGAATACACAGAGGGTATGAGAGATTCGGTGAAAGCGATATTGGTTTCGCGTCTGTGTTGCGCAAGCTCAGAGGGGCTGATTACGAAACCATCCTGAATCTCAGGGTCTTCTTGCTCCTCCTCTGGCAGTTCGTCCCACTCAACGCCCTTTTCGAAACGGTATATCTGCGAGCTGAAACCGACTTCTGAACCAAGAGCTACACGGCGCCAGATACGCTGCTCTGACGCAACGAGGTATGCAAGACGCTTGCACACGCGGGATAAGCGGGCAAAGTCTCCGACATCTGTGATTGCAACGTCGCGGAGGATGTGGATGAGGATCTCATCGGGGAGATCGGCCATGGGACATGGTGGCTCGGGCATGCCCTCGATGGGAGGAGGGGCAGGCTCGATTTTCAACCCGGAGAAGCTGGCTATGAGTTCACCTATGGGTAGAGGCTTTGCTTCTATAACTTCTTCTGGTTTGGGCGGTTGAATCGCCTCTGGTGCGGAGGCTTTGGTAGCTGTTGGCGAAACGGGTCGCGGAGCTGTCTTTTGAGGGAAGTGCTTCTCACGATATCTCCGATCAACACCATTGTCAAGCTGTAGATGAGTTAGTAGGGTTTCTAATGAGCTGAATTGAGATCACATACTCTGTAAGCCTTGCGGTAAAGCTTGAGACTATCACCCATATTACCCTGGTCCTCCTTATGCATCGCCTCCTCAAAATGGTCCAGGGCAGAAACGAGTTTCTTTCCCTTCCGATCATGGTGAATATCCTGTGATTCTTGGGCTACAGGTTCATCTTGATCGAAAGCACGGCTTTGCACATAATCATCGTCACCGTCATCCGCTGGCGCAGGTACATGCTTATGTGGCAACGATGAGATAGGACCATGATGAGGTCGTCTTGACGGTCCAGCCGCAGCCTCAGCAGTTTCCGGGTTCTCATTCCTCGTTCTTAGATCTGAGATCCATTTCTGTCGGAAAGACTCGAGTTCCGAGTCGAGCTCGTTTGTGTTTGATGTCATGATGCTTTCTTGTCCGTTATGTCCGAAGTTTATCTTAGAAGCGGTGGGTTATTTATTACAATAAATTCATTATCACGTTGAAGGCTATAAAGAGCAGATGTTCGCCGATTGAGTCAAGGTGAGAATGAGGGATATTGGATTAGGGGCAGGGGGTGGATTTGAAGGTGGTTGATGATAAGTCGTGATGGATGATGCAAAGAGCACGAATAGAATACTGTGGTTCGCCGGCCGAGTCATAGTGGACGATCGAATACGGTGGATGGATTCGGTTAGTGTGGTCAAGAGACGGTGAATGGGCATTACAAATCCAAACGGTTGATCAACACATAACCATATTGAGATACTTTTTGAAGGTAGATAGATGCATTAGAAGACCAGGCCATTCACTCATTCAAATCATTTAAAGCATCTATGCGGAGCATCGGGGCGTTCTGCTGAGAGTGGCAGTTAAATGCCAGACAAAAATGCCTGTTGGATGCTTATTTGCATACCCTATAGCGCCCACGTCTTTGCTTTGAGATAGTTAATAGTACTACTGGTTCTTAAAATTGGTATATATATTGAACTTTAGAGGAACGAGAATATAACGAATAATTAGTGCTAGTGTTAAGGTGTTGAGACGATATGAGTAAAGTCCCTACTAGTTATCTCTCATCCTGTGGCAACATAACGTTATCAAATGTACATCCTCAACTTCGAGAAATCGGTCGACAAAGAAATATCGAATCTGCTCTTGAAAAGATACCAGGCATTAATTGGTGCTGTTGCCCCCATTCCTTGGAATTCATCGTGAATTTCTAGATGATCGCTTTGTAATCCCCAGTCTTCAGCGTCATCGAGCGTCATGCCAACGTCGTACTACAGACGATATAAGAGCTCCCAATGGGCACATGAAAGAGATAACTCGTCATTCAAAGAAACACAAAGATCCTCTTATCGACAAACTTACTATAACAATTATCGAAATGGACCGTGCCTTTTATACAGCTTCTCTAGACAATGGTGTCAGCATCGCTTACACTGATACCAAGCCTGATGGGAATGAGAAAGGCGTTGTGGTCTTGATTCATGGTTTCCCTCAGACTTCGTATCAGTTTCGAAAAGTCATTGGTCCTATCTCTTCAGCTGGGTAAGTTTAATTGGTTAGCAATAGGGCAGATGCTCATGCGACTTAGATATCGTGTGATCACTCCAGATTATCGTGGAGCTGGATACTCGCACAGAACCCAAACAGGCTTCACCAAGACAGCCATGGCATCTGATATCCTGAAACTTCTTGACCACCTCTCTATAAATGATCCGGTCCACATTGTTGGCCATGACATCGGCGGTATGATAGCATATGCATTTGCCTCACGATGGCCCGATCGCACAGCATCTGTCATCTGGGGCGAATGTCCCCTCCCAGGAACTCAAGCTCACGAGGATACATGGAAAATACACGGCGTCCAGCATTTCCACTTTTGGTTCCACCAAGTTCTCGATCTCCCTGAAGCTCTCGTCTCAGGCAGAGAGGAGATCTACCTCGGCCACTTCTACGACAAGTACTCGTACAACTCATCAGCAATTACCCAAGAGGACTTGGACTACTATGCCAAAATGTTTAGTCGCCCTGGCGCTCTCCGCTGTGGTTTTAATATTTATAGGGAGTTTGCCAAAGACTCGGAGGAGAATCGTGAGTGGGTTGCCAAGCATGGGAAATGTAAAGTGAGGGCCTTGGGTCTTAATGGCGGGATGAATCAGTTCAGTGAGATGGCTGAGCAGATGATGGAGGAAGTTCATGAAAAGGGGACTTTCAGTGTTGCTTCGGTGCCTAAGAGTGGACATTGGATTGCAGAGGAGAATCCTGAAGGGTTTGTGAAGGCGGTGCTTGAGTTTGTTGGAAAGGAGTAGCTAATCTAGGGGAGGAAAGAAAACTTAGGACCTGGATTATAAATGATAAAAACATTTAGGTAACTTAGCCTAAGCTTAGGATACCTTTCGCTAAGTTTATTCTAATACCTTAGTCTATATCAAGCTCTGATGTTTTCTTGCTCCCTCGGTCTCGAGGCCAATGCTTGGGAGGGAGATTGATAATGAGAGATTGATAATCTTATCACAACAATCAGCAGCCAGGTGTGCTTACCGTTATACTCCACAAGATCTTCTGCTTGACTTGAGAAGACACCATCATGACGGATTATGGTCTCAGCAAATAGCATCATTAGATTTCTTATATTAAGAGTTCTGATATTCGATTTATTCTTCATTCTGAATGGCGATACGTATTCTTGGTCCCTGAGCCACTGACATAGCTCACTGAAGCTCGAGCAACCCTTTTGTCCAAAAGATATGCATCGAACCAATCAAAACCCTCCGTGACATCATGGTACGGAAATCTGCGGCTCTCACAAAGCCCAAGAGAAGCAGGTGACAACTAAAATGACCGCATACCCACGGTACGTACGGCGCAAACCGTTTTTTGTGCACCAATCCCCGATGCTCCGACCCCGGGCTTAGCAAAACAATGGGGGGCGATATCGCCATAATTTTTTTTTCAGTTTATTTGCTTGGTAAGGAGTAAATGCGATAAGATCATTGAAGAGCAAACTATACAGAATATTTATGAAATAATAAGAGAGCATCGGTAATTGACTTCTCCTCTTTCTGGGTCGCACTACTGAAGAGCAATTTGATCGAGTGCGATACTAGCCGACCGACCGACAGACCGAATCGTTTTCTCCTACTCCGGCCGGCCTCGGGGATTTCGTCCGGAGAGTCTGTCTTTTTCTTTCTAATTCCACGGCAAAGACAGTTTTATCAATCAACTCTCGGCATTCAACTTCCAGAACGGAACTCTAAAAAATAAATGTCAACGTCGCAAACATAACGTCTCATCGATTGTTTCGATCAGGGACAGAAGGGTGCTTTTTTCTCTGCAGTTAGATCGCCACTACTGCGAAACCTCTCCACCAAAAACCGCTACCATCGAGTCATCGTCATCGACACCTCAGCTTGCCTTTTTCTTATCTCGACAACCTACATAACCTATTGCTCCTTCTTTTCTCCCTGAGATTCCAGTACTCTTCTTTTCCACCGGAGTTTGATCTGATTCTCTCGCCAATTGCTCGACCATGAACTGAAGAGAATACGTATATACTCGACTTACCCCAATAATGGCCACTGTCGGCACAAATCGCCCCAGTGGCTACGACCACCACCACAATCACCACCAGAACCCCCTCCAAGCCGATGACGAGTTTTCGCTGCGCCATATGATGGATGCCGAACCAACGGGCCCCAACGACGGGAGGGATATCCTCAGTGGAAGTAAATCAATACCGGCGGCGGGAGCTGGGAGTAGCAATAATGGAGTTGTTGATATCACAGCGACGCAGAAGATGGTGTCGGCCATGTCGGGCAGTTTATTAACGTCATTACTTGGTAGGTATTTCTCTTCATCCTCGATCAGGTTTATGCTAACCAGCGTTGCACAGTTACGCCCCTCGATGTCGTCCGCGTGCGACTTCAGTCGCAAAAGGCTCCTCGATCGACCGTCGACTTCTCTAAACTCGCAATTACCACCACCTCGCTCTCCCCCGCCCAAACCGCCGAACTTGGTATCACATCCTGTTGCCGTGAAGTTTTCTTCTCTGGTGGCAACGCCGAATTCTGCCTCGCTGCGCCTAGGATAGACGGTATCGTCGCGCCTCCAGCACCCGCCGAATGTGCCGTTGAAGAGGTACAGCGCCGAACTTTCAGCTCTACTTTTGACGGTCTGCGAAAGATTGCCCGCAATGAGGGTGTTACGACTCTCTGGCGAGGATTATCGCCCACGCTTGTCATGGCAGTTCCTTCGAATATTATTTACTTTACCGGTTACGATTATCTGCGATTTAACCCGAAGAGTCCATTTTCGCATTTCTCTGATACCTCGGCCCCTCTAACTGCTGGCTCAGCTGCTCGTGTACTAGCAGCCACCGCCGTGAGCCCTATTGAACTTGTCAAGACACGAATGCAGGCCGCTCACGGAGCATCGACGACAAATCACCTTGTGGAGGCTTTCGAGAGTGTGAAGGAGATGGTGGGATCACATGGATATACTGCGCTGTGGAGAGGCTTGACATTGACCCTTTGGCGAGATGTTCCTTTCTCCGGTCTGTACTGGTGGGGATACGAGTCGATACGATCAAGACTGACGGATTATCGTGAGCAACGCCATGGTCACTCATTGCCATTGGAGGAGGACCTGTCCGAAGCAAGGAGACGGTCCCAAGTCCAGGAGAACCACACCGAAACCTTCGTGGATGCTTTCACAGCTGGTGCTCTGTCCGGAGCGTTCGCATCTTTCGTCACAACACCTTTCGATGTCGGAAAGACACGAACGCAGATCTACCAAGACAGCTCCAAAAAGGCCAAGCAAAGCAGCGCCAGCGCAGTAGCAGCTCCCGAGGAGCGCAGTATGGTACGCCTTCTCTGGCACATCTTCAAGACCGAAGGAGCCTCAGGACTCTGGAAGGGATGGATCCCACGAACCCTCAAGGTTGCTCCAGCATGCGCCATCATGATCAGCAGCTACGAGGTCGGCAAGCGAGCATTCCGCGGAGTCAACGAGCGACGTCTTCACAGCTCCAACGATCGCTCGTGATGAAAATGAACAGGATGAATAGGATGGAAAAAGGAAATACCCCCAAAACAACGGAGAGGAAATAGATGAATTTGGCGTTATAGGGGAGGAGGTGAAACAAGAACTCTTCTCCTTGGAATTGACAATTGCTGTTGCGATTGGTTTTCGTATGCTTGACGATAGACGGAGCACTGTACCAAGTATGAGCGATAGATAATAATTGTAAAATATATGTAAGATCAGATATGTTAGCACTATGGGTTGTCTTCGTTTATGCGTGACTGTTGGTAGCACCGTATAACAAAGCCCTCCAAGTGGCTTTCGGTTGTATGAAAGCATTAGACGTCGAATATGAAGAAAAGTACGAGGATCATGGACATGGAATTGATTTCATGCGAGTCTGAAGTTCTGAGCATCTGAGCCCAGAGTTGGGCAATATTCAGTTATCGAGGCCGCCATTCACAACGAAAAGTGGGACTTTGAAGACTTCAATCTTCAACATTTGGGTTTCAATAACATCAGACGTGGACAAATACCTACTGAAGGATAACAGTGATATAGTCTGACCATCTAAGGTGAGTTATAAACATATTTCAATTTCCTGGTTCCAATATCCCGGCCGTTACGCCTACATTACTAAGAACTCATCAAATTCTTCACATACCATACACAAACTCACTAACACTCATCATAGCCATCATGTACACACTCAACTGCGCCGATGGTCTCTCCCTCGGCAGAGACGTATACGTCCTCGACATACACAGGACATCTGTTGGTCTCGCTTCTATCTCATCAGACCAGTTCCTCTCTGTTCTCGACCCAACTCGTCTCGCAGCAGGTCCTCTGCATCGTCTTCCCACTCAGCACGGCAACTTGACCACATTGCGGGTCTTTGATAGCAATGCTTCGATTGTGTGTACCGCTGGTGAGAATGGAACCGTTGGAGTGTGGGATTTGAGACAGGGTGCAAATGTTGTGCAGTTTCAAGGTGAGTGACAGATTTAAATAAAAGTGATGAGTAGGAGAATTGCTGACTGTGAGTGTGAGTGCAGCTAGCCAAGCTCCTATTCTATCGATGGCTTGTAGTCTTGATACACAGACCATCGCCGTAGGAACAGAACTTCAAAACCACACAGCATCAATCCATCTCTGGTAATCCCCCTCCTTACTCTCAAGGCTCCTCTTTAACAACACTAGGGACGTCCGCTCAACACCATCATCCAAAGCACACTACCAAGAAGTCCACAGCGACGACGTAACAGACCTATCCTTCAACCCCTCCAACCCAGCTCTTCTCCTCTCCGGCTCAACAGACGGTCTCGTCAACGTTTACGACACCCGCGTCGCAGATGAAGACGATCTCACTGTACAGACCTGTAACGTCGACGCTTCTATCCACCGCGCTGCGTGGCTCTCAGCGACAGAAGTAGCTGCTCTCTCTCACGATGAGCGCTGTGCTCTTTATGATGTTAGCGAGGAGCGCGCAAACGGTGATGCTGTACAGGACTTTGGCGATATGAGATCTGTTCTAGGATGTCAGTACGTCGCTGATATTACGCCCAAGATGGATGGTAGCGGAGCTGTTCTCGGTGTTGGAGCTCAAGAGTAAGACTACGCTCCCCCCCCTTTTTTGAAGACTAATGCTAACGTTATGTAGTAAACAAGGATTTGAGCTTGTCTTTCTTGCTAAGAATCCTAATGGCGAGGGATGGGCGCTGGATCGGGAGAACAGTGTTGGCTTGCCGGGTGCTCATGGGGAGGAGATTGTGAGGTCTTTCTGCTTCTTTGACGAGGCCCATGTGGTGTATACGGCTGGCGAGGATGGCCATGTCAAGGCTTGGAGGCCCAATTAAGGAAAGAAAATGAAGATAAAACGAATAAACAATGGAGCAATCAAATTATGCAACGTGGCTGTGCTTCTGACATATCCTGGCTGAGGACTTGTTATTGAGAAATCATAGGTTTGCCTTAGTTTGTTCAGGAATAGTGCCGAATCATGAGTAATGATATCTTCTGTTCAAGATGCAATTTCATTATGTATTATTCGATGTGAGTCCTTGGCTGCATAAGCTTCGACCAAAACACACTTTGTCTGTTTTCAGATACGAGCAGTAGTCTCCGTCGACTGAGCCATCCAAGTCCGCCTAATTTGAATTCATGAATGTTGAGCCTGCTGTTGATGGCCTTTGTTAAGGCAAGGCATTAGCCGAAAGCACCAGGAACCGGAAGCATCAATACTAACCGTAGCCTCTGATTTGAGTCGCCTATACCCCATATTGTCTTCTTCCGTGAACCCTGCACCCTCAACTAAACTTATCATGCTTGCTCTTCACCTTAATCTCCAACAACGCCTCATGATAATCGCCCTCCCTCCTCGCCCTCTTCAACCTCCTAACCTCATCCTCATCCAACCTCCTCCCCGCCGCCTCCTCCAATTCCCTCCGACTAATCTTCGCCAACGCCTTCTCCTCCTTCGACGCGCGCAGCTTGGGCTTGAACCGCGCCTGCATTCTTATCCTGAACGTCGTGTCGAACGAGATGTCGTCTGCGTCGCCGCGCACGTCTACGGCTTTGGAGGATGCTTTGCTGGGTGCTTTTATAGTGAGGAATGTGTCGCGCAGGGTTTGCAGTTGGAAAGTTCCGGGCGTGTCGCCGGTAGGGATCACGTTGAAGGATTCGAGGGGGGATACAGCTTCGGAGGTGGCTGAGAGGAGACCGATTTTGTCGCAGGAGAGGTATCTGTGTTGCGCGTTAGCTACGGGTATAGTATTAGATGAGGAGGTTAACTTACCTTCCGTGATGGCCCTTGAAGCGAAAGCTCTCTGTTCCAGCAACGCGATTCGCGACCCAGACTTGCCGCACATCATGCGGTTCCGCCGTCGCAGGATTCCCATCAACGATATTCTCAATTGGAATCGTAAACACCTTCCCAGTCGTATCGCACGCCAGCGCTGAAGGTTCATCCGTCGGTAGGACAATCATGATCGGCCCAACAACATCAGTCGCTGCCTCAGCAGAAACCCAACTGTCGTCATTCTCTGCCTCTTCGCCCGTCTTTTGCAACTGCCCAGCTTCGTCGTCTACGCCATCGCGTTGAGATTTCTCGGGGTCTGTTCGCTTGCGCTTCTTGACCTTCTTGTCGCCTTTAAATGTCAATGGCTTAACCATGATCGGATATTCGAGGTTTAGCTTGATGATGTAGTTAGGTAGTTACAGGGAGGTTGAGGCCGACGGTCAACGCCGGGATACGGCGAGCTCCACTACGGGAACTGAGCTGTTCGGGAAGGTGATTGGTTAGGTAATCGATCCTCCCCCGCAACTCATGGTAACCTCTGTAAGAGAAAAAGAAATAAAAGTTGAGAATAATTCCCTGACTCCATTTATTTATTTTTTATCTGTCGTACAAGTTTAAGTCGTTGATTGTTATATCTCAGTGAAAATGGTTGCCCAAGCTCAAGCTGTCTCTGTGTCGCTTCAGGACCTCAAGGATGGTACGTACCCCTTACATTCATGATAGCGCCGCTGCCATGATGAAACTCCCTCGCCCTATAAAACAATAGAGTCTAACAATTCATAGGCAACATCCCTTTTGAAACCCTCAAAGAAGCCTTTGGTCCTGATTCTCTCGGAATTCTCGTCGTAAAAGACGTTCCCAAAGAGTTTCCCGAACTGAGACACCAAGCTCTCTCTTACGCTTCATATCTCGGCAACCTCCCCAAGGAAGAACTCGGTAAGTTGTCATGATACTATTAAACGGCCCTCGCTAACACAAGTCAAGAGAAACTTGAGAACGCTAGAGCTAAATATCTGACTGGCTGGTCCCTCGGAAAAGAAACTCTCAAAAATGGTCAAGTCGACACCTTCAAGGGCTCATACTACGCCAACTGTGCATTCTACATCGACCCATCTCTCGAATGCGCCAAACCAACTGAAGAATTCTCCATTGACACATTCTCCGAATATCTCGCCCCCAATGTATGGCCGCCAGAGAATGTCCTTCCAGGCTTCAAGCCCTCCGTTACCTCGCTATGCCGCCTCATCATTGACGTAGCGGTCCTTGTCGCACGTGCTTGCGATCGCTTTGCACAAGAGGATATCCCAGGTTATCCAGCTGGATACCTAGAGCACGTTGTCAGCACTTCTAGCACCACCAAGGCCCGTCTGCTGCACTACTACCCCCAAGAAAATGACCCTGCTGCCAATGGCGGTGATGAGGATGATTGGTGTGCTACGCATTTGGACCATGGATGCTTGACTGGTCTTACATCAGCCATGTTCATCGACGAGCACAAGACAAGTCCCGCTGTACCAGAAGTCACAAATCTAAACGGTGCTTCTCTTCCACCCCTTGATGAGCTTCCCTCTTCCCCTGATCCTTCAGCTGGTCTGTACATCAAGTCTCGTACAGGCGAGACAGTTCAGGTCAAGATTCCTCGTGATTGCATCGCTTTCCAGACTGGTGAAGCTCTGGAGCGTATTACTGCCGGTCGCTTCAAGGCTGTGCCTCACTTTGTCAGGGGCGTGAGAGCTAGTGTTAGTGATGGAAAGATCGCGCGTAACACGTTGGCGGTGTTTACTCAGCCTAATTTGGGTGAAGAGGTGGATATCAAGCAGCACCTCACTTTTGGAGAGTTTGCTCGGGGTATTGTTGATAAGAACACTGTTTCATGATACCTTAGTATATACGCAAATACAAACTTTTACGATGCAGTTTCGAATCACGTCTTGTTGGTTTCAGAGAACAATTATTCTGATGGTTGTTCAAAAGAGTGTGTATTTTAAGCTTAATCCAAAACAGTCCTAATAGCCTACACAATACGACATATAGCATGATGTCTGGTTTTTCTTTTGTAGCATACATATAAGGAGGGTGATTTATACTGCACGACCCTACTTAGATATTACTCTAGTAGGGTGAAAAAGGCAGCACGGTCGTTGAAACAGAAACGGAACCTTGGTAGAGATGATGATGTATCCGGCTTTACAATAAACCAAACACTATCAGCCAAGAAAAGAAGAGAAAAGAAGGGTCCTGAACCGAAGTATGCAGAAAGGATTGATAAAAATTACCAACAATTCGGCCATACAACTGGCAAGGACCAAGATCGCAAAGGATCGTATCCTAGCATGGCATTACTGAAGTATCAAGCACACATGCCAGGTTTGAGTGAAGCACTCAGCCGATT
Source organism: Fusarium acutatum (assembly GCA_012932015.1). Lineage (NCBI taxonomy): Eukaryota > Fungi > Ascomycota > Sordariomycetes > Hypocreales > Nectriaceae > Fusarium > Fusarium acutatum. The sequence goes on along the minus strand of JAADJF010000078.1, from coordinate 10,244 downwards.
AGGCCCAAGCACCCACGAGACTCATGAAGAAAGCCCCGAAGAACACCAAAAGACAAGCGTAGATACGCTTGCGGCCGCGAAGGAATCGCCAGCTCTCGTCACTGAGGAAGTCTTGGGAAAGAAGCTCAACCAGCGAGGCAAAGGTGAGAAGCCCAGCTGAGATGGCATTCATGACACCGACGACAATGAGGCCAGTTTCGGAGTTGGGGCTGTAGAGAGTGTGGGTAGCAAGACCAATAGCTTGTCCCAGAGGAGTACTGATGCTACTGTTAGTAGACGATACAGCAGTACAGATGATAGCTTCAATACTTACGTGCATCCATAGGCAAGGGCCATGAACCAAGGCTGCATCTTGCCTTGAGGCCACTTGATGGAAGCGATTCGGGAGCCCAGAGCCAATCCCTCAAAGGTTTCTGCCACTGGGTTAGTCCAAGTTCAAAGACGCCAACATCGAATGTCAACTTACGGTGAAAGACAATGGCAATGAGCAGAATAATGAATTCGTTGCCAATAGAAACGCTAAGCGCCATGCCAATAAAAACACTGTGGAAGAGAATACCAAGCTCGAGCAAAACGCACTGGAGAAGCTCCTTACGTTGCTGCTGCTCTGGGGTCAAGCTTGGCATCTGTACAGCCTCGAGGCTCGTCTCCTCGAGGTTCTTTCTTCCGGATTGGGCGTTGACGTCATCTTCGCAAGCTTCTTCATCCAGATTCTCCAATCGCTCATCTCTGCTGTTCAGGATAGAAAGTCCCTGGCCAATGCTAGAGGATCGTCCACGAATAGGTCCCATATCCCGAATGGGGAGCATGCCTGTGCCTCCCATGCACCCACCACTGTTAGAGTTGCCTTTCTTGGCATCGTTGTCGGATCCAGACGTGATCTCAGCGGGTGAAACATGGCGAGATGGGTGAAAGACCATCTCAATAACAGTGACAAGGAAAATGGCAGCAAGAGCAATGGCACCAGGCATGGCAGGGTAGTCCTGGTTCCAGAAGCTACTCAGGCAAGGGTCCCCGAGAGAGATGAAAGCAGTGGGGAGCAAATGGACAAAAGCCGTAGCAATCAGCACACCAGTGCCGAAATGGCGTACAGCGAAGAAGAAACGAGTCGGAATCCTCAGACCTGGGAACTTGGTAGCCATGATAGGGAAAGCGCAAGCAAGCGTCGAGACGCACAGAATGATGAATAAGGCTCCAACATGGAGAGGAGTGTTGTATTCAGCCTTGTTGACACCTCCAGTCTCGCAGGTGCTTCGCTTGCGGAGAGGCGAGACCTGAACAGGAATCGACTCATGGGCCTTGGGGGTTGAAGTCATGACAGCCGGCGCAGAGGCAGGGGAGTTCCAGGATGAGATGATCGTCGAGACAACAAGAACAGAGAGGACCCAGACGGTCCAGCTCCAGATGTGCGAGGCACATGACGAGAGGGTGCCTCGATGAAGACGGATTTGGTCATCACCACCATCTACCGTCTTGAGATACGAGGACAGTCCTGGAGGTAAGTTAGTATTGGGGAATGAAACTGAGATGTGGATTATGACAAGGGATAATCATGAGATTTTCTGACATACCCGAGATACGGGACAGTCGTCCCGCATCCTTTTCAGAGCCCAGGAAGGGCTCTGTCGGATGACTCCCCGCTTGATTACTTTCATCGTGCGAATTCAATAGACTTCCACTCGTGCCTCCACTTCCGTCATCCTGCCCAGCATCAACATGCTCGCGCAGGTTGGAGATGCCATTGAGATCCTGGCGCGTGGTATTCATGGCTGCCAGGGGAGAAGGAGCTTGATTCCAAGTCAAGCGCTGATAGAAAGATTCGTCTGCTTTGGAAAGGCAAATCATTTTGTCTAACCTTTGGGATTGACGAGTTCAATCCTAACTTTGTTGAAGAAGAGGACCGTTTAATAGGAGAGCCTGTTTGAAAAGGTACCGGTAAAGTTTGTTTGTCGTCACGGGCAAAAAGGCCACGAATACAAAATCTCGGCCGATTACAGTCAAACAGAGTAGTTTTAATGTTGGAAGAGTTGGATAATTGCAGTGAATCCGGTACAATTTGGAAGAGATTTAAGGAATTGGAATTGATGCGATGACGGAGATATAAGAGAATAGAGTTATCGCGTAGTGTACTACTTTAAATCTATCAGGTCGGCAGACAAAAGGGTTAAAGCACCTGGATAAGCAGAACACAGCCGCTAAACTCCACTCACCTGCTTCAGAAACTGGGGGAGGTGGCATCCATGACAGATCAGGTAAAGACTTTTTCTTGTCTTAGTCTTGGGAAGTCCATATCCCCGGCTTCGCCCGCGTGACCAGCAGCCGAAGACATTGACTCAGTCTGTCTTGATTGGTTCGTGCCTCGAGATACACGGGTCAATACGGAAAACCACGAGCATTTCCTTGTACCTCGTCCCTCGTCCCCGCAATCTCTCTCTCTCCTCCGTTGGGTCCCGGTTATCGGCCGGAAGAAGCATGCGAGCGGGCGGCTCAAGAGCTCGGGAGACCTCCGTAGCTACCTACCTACCTGCGAGTTACGATCCATGAATAGAAGAATATCCACAAACTATTGATCACTTGATCACAAGATAATCTCAGCTCTTACCCATGAAAAAGGTAGAAAAGTCTAGATTTTCTCTCTACCCCACAAGAATACGATCGAATACGCTTCATCGAACCAAGCCAAACACCGGCAGAGAATTACAGCCCTCCCCGTCTTGGCACGCCATGTCTATGCCGTATAACTTGCATGCCAATTCGGTGAATCGAGGTGAAAGCCGAAGGGTCCAATAGCTTTGAGCTATCACTAGCAAGCATGTCTCGTCACTGGTAAGATAACCCAACTCCCTGCAGCTTGGCCGCACTCACATGCGGTAAACTTCCGGGAGAGAAATGAGGCCCAAGTGACGATGAGACTGCCAATTGTTACATCGATGATGCATCTGGTCTTGTGTTTGTTCCCACCCATATATTACTGGTCTACTATGATCGACAAGAGTCTTGGCTGTTGTGCTTGGGCTGTGAATCAATCAGCACTGTAGAACAAGCATACCTCAAGCTTGTTAACATTGATTCGAGTCGAAAAGACAACGAAAATAATAATCAAGACATCAAGGTAAGAAAGTTTAACGATATGGGTCTTATCTAGGATCATATACGAAATGGAGCTGCGATTACATAAGACGTGGTGCGATGATGCTGCGTAATTGCATCATCCTTCTACACATGAATACAACCTCATTTATACTCTGGGATAGCCTCAAAAACACAGCATCTCTTCTCCCAACTCACCTAAATCAACATCTCAGGTACTTCAAACATGGCTCTCCCTCCTAAATTCGCCGGGCAGAAGCTCCAGTTCGCGCACCCTCCCGCCTCGGACTCAGCCGTCGCTCACACAACTCACACTCTCGAGTTCTACCTCGACTACTGCTGTCCCTTCTCCGCCAAGATCTTCCGCACCCTGCAAAACGACGTGATCCCCGCCATCAAGGCCAACCCAGCCTGGGCATCCAGCCTCACATTTATCTTCCGCCAGCAGATCCAGCCATGGCATCCTTCTTCCACGCTCATGCACGAAGCTGCTCTCGCTGTTCTTCGTCTTGCGCCTGAAAAGTTCTGGGAGTTTAGCGCTGTGCTGTTTGACGAGCAGCAGGATTACTTTGATGTGAACGTTGTGAATGAGAAGAGAAATGACACGTATCGTCGTTTGGCAAAGGTTGCGGCCAAGGTTGGCGTTGATGCGGATAAGGTGTTTGATCTACTTGTGATCTCTGACAAGCCCGGTGAAGATGGGGCGCTGAATGCGGGTAACAAGGTCACCAACGATGTCAAAGTTATCACCAAGATGAACCGTTTGATCGGTGTGCATGTCACGCCTACTGCTGTGTTTGACGGTGTTGTGCAGGACGTCAGCTCTGGATGGACAAAGGAGCAGTGGATTGAGTGGCTACAGAAGAATGTTGTTTGACTTGAATTGGAGAACAGACGTACAAGCTATAAGCTCTAAATATAATGAATGAATCAGTGTATAACTATAGACAATTGAAGCTCTCATCAAATTCTTCCGAGTTGGTCATTTTTACGGTGACAAAAGGGCCTCAAGCCCTGTGTAAATATTTTCGACCTCAGCGCGTCTCCCCACTACCATTAGTTTTTGACATCGTGCTCATGAGCCTCTCATAAACGCCATAACTCACATCAATCACAATGCATCAATTAAGAATGATAATACCGAGGCTACGGCCAACTCAATTGGCTAGCATTACTCGTCAATCAACACCTCCTCAATCCTCAGCTCTTCCCCGAAACTTTCGTCGCTCACTTCAAAAATCTCTACAAGCTCAAGTGAGATGCTACGCCAAACCTACAGCCAAGAAACCCATCAAGATAGAAGATGAGCTTAAGCGACAAGCTCGAGCTGCTTCTAAAGATGGCAAGGAATTTGGTATTTTCAATCGCGAGACGGGTAGAAGAATGGTCACTGATGCTGCTTAGAACTTCCTGAGAAACTCATCATATATCATGCAGGCACGGGCCGCATCACATTCATGGCCATGCTCAAAATCACAACGCTCTTCATCGGCGCATTCTTCTGCTGTATCGTAGCACCAAGCTACATCAAAGCTGAAAAGCCCGAGCTACTCACCGCAGGCGGTATGTCCTCATCTCACTCACCCTCACCCTCACAGCAAACCACAGACTAACAACACCAAGTCGTCCTATGCGGCATCATCCCCGTCATATTCGTCACCTACATAACCTCCCCCTTCGTAACCCACATCCACGTCCACCTCCCCCCCTACGCCCGAACATCACGCCCCATCCTAGAGCGCTTCATCAAGAACCTCCCTCCCACAACGCCCCTCACCCTGACCACCATGAGCGCCATCTCCAAGCCTCGCTACAGCAGCATGCACGCCGGTGATCTGAGCCCTGTGCGACGCCGTCTCGGCCTCATCAACTACGTTCGTGACACAAAGGAAGAGAACGCCAGGCGCAAGTGGTATATGTTCCGTGCCGTCGGCAAGTTCTACGTGCAGGACAAGAAGCCGCAGACGCGGGTCCGGTATCAGAAGAAGACGGATAAGGTCGATGGTTGGATCTGGGATGCCATCAAGGAGCGCATTGATAATAGGGCGTTGAAGGCTGCGTCACCTTATAAGGGGAATGTCTCGATTTGAACCGTTTGTCCGGTTCTGTACTACCATGTATGCACGATATATCGGAGAAACGGGAATGCTCTTCGGTTCGCTCGTTGTTAGTATTACAAGCCTAGTCTCGTAAAGAAACGGACAGCATGGCCCAATGAATTGACGAACAGGTAACGCGGGAACCATTGCTTCGGAGCAACGGGCATAATCTCCATGTGGAAGACTAATATATATGAAGTTGACCCTTGCTCTGATCGACGTCCAATGGCAAGTCTGATTCATCAACTCAAGACTTCGTATCACGACCCTAGTTAAGAACACACCCCAACATGTTGGTCACTTCAATAGCACACATATCACCATTATATGAGGATAGATCAATCAAGCTCTCAAACAATGCGCCCAGTACACGCAACCATGATATTTATACGTTGCATGTCAAATAGAACCAATCCAGAAGCCATGACTCCTTTCTGTTTTTCCTTTGTTCCCAATGCTCCGCCAGAAGCCTTCCAGGTCGTCAATCACATAGACAAATATTGGTACATGGATCCTGCCTGTCCAACCGAAACAAACGCACCCCATAGCAGGTACGGGCCCTTTCCATTTGTTGCTTGTGGGCCTAAATAATTCTCAACGCCTCCATCATGGCTCGTTATATGTTCTTGTCAATCCTGTCAAACCATCTTAATCAACCGGTTTCTATACAATAATACAAGCTCTTCCTTCTTCTGGCTGCACTCAAGTCTGTCATGACGGAACATGTAATCAAGGACTGCAACAAGTCTGATAACTTGATAGGGCCATGTCCTTAGCAGATTTATCAAGAGGAGCTCTGTTGCTGTAACAAGTCCAGCACAGAGCTCGTTGACAAATCGCCTTTTGCTTAGTAGGATCCAGCTTCAGGAGTACTCATCCTTGAGAGGTGATAGCTCAATCAGCAATAGGATCCTTTCATCAGTGTATATTCATCACTGGCCCCATGCTCGCTTCAACCCACCCTCGTAAACGCTTGCTACCGACTCTTGCCACATTGCAGGGGTGACAAAGTTTGGCACCGGTGCAGACGAGTACTGAGATGGCGAGATTTGATGCGATCCAGCAGGCATTGAAGCTTGAACTGCCTGGATATCCTGGATAGTGGGAACTTCCGTGGCACCTGAGGACGACGCGTTAAGAGGGCTCGTGTGAGGTGGGGTGGAGCTGGATTGTGTGTGAGAGGCAGGCGTACCAAATGTGGTGTTCCATTGTCTATGGACCAGTTAGCGAGCTGCTATTGTAGATGACAGGAGGAGAAGATGCTCCAACTTACTCAAATAGTCGCGATGGATTCCATGCGGGTTGGTCCGTCATCGACATGCTCTGGGGCATCCCAGGAGCCTGCGATCCTTGCGACATCATGACGAGCGACTGTACAGCTGGGGAGTCACTTTTGCTGTCCAAAGGGCCCGCGGAAATAGGAGGTGTAATGGGGTGGTTGGTATAACTGACTTGTTGAGCACCGTGTGTATCCAAATGTTGATCAATGGACCCTGTCCGGTGGATTACTGGTCGGAATGAGTCGTTACCGCGAGGAGGGCTGGAGTGAGTGGAAGGGTGAGGGCTGCCGTAGGGAAAACTGGGTTTCAGGACGAATGGCTTTCGAACATCTGCTGAGAAAGCATCTCGTAGTGCATTGATCTGCTTCTCCAACTCTGGCATCGGCCATGCTGCCATCACCTTCTCCAACACCCTCATGTGCCTCGTAAAGTATTCGCGAGCATCAGTGTTGAACTCGGGGTCTGGCGAAACAATTGCAACCTATTGAGAATGAGTCAGTATGTGTCAACGGCTATCCTCTTCGAAAACCTACCAGATGAATGACGATGCAAGAGAGGCCTGCGTAAAGAGAGAAACTGAAGCCTCGCTGCATACACTGGAGTCCAGTAAGTCCAAACGAGTTGAGAGTCGCCTCCTGAAGACGGCACAATGCCTTGGCAGAGCTGTAGCAAATCATCATATGGCGTTTCCATTGCCCATCCGGAGAATTAGGGTCAAGGAATGACAGGATAGGTCGATGGAACAGAATCAAGGCCAGATAGTAGTATCCATGCATGTTTCCAATAAAGTGCGAGGGAATCCAAGGAGGCGATCCATCTGGTGGGAAGGAAATGGCCAGATCCGGAGGTAGCTCGGTCAGCCAAGTGTTGAAGCTTTGTCCCAACTGCTGGAATTCAGGGTCAACGCCCCAATCTTTTCGCCTTCGCAGCCTTGTGTAGACTTTGCTCATGGTAGCAATAGTTCGCACAACCTGAGAGAAGTAGCTGAAATTGCGCGAGATGTGGTATTCGGATTCTTCGCAGCCTGGGACTGGTCTCGCAGCGGTGAAATCCACTGTGTTAAGTTTCACTGCGTGGTCGTGTCGCCCTTGTTCATGTTAGCCACCAACACAACAGTATCCATGCAATTGTCACTGACCTTGAGGGGCTCCAACCATGACCTCGCAGACAAAGACTAGCTGCCATAATCGCTTTCGGAGTTGGCACTCAACCGGGGTAAACTCGCAAGAAATACCTGCTTGGTGGTCCTCGTAATGCTCATCCAAGCCCAGGTCCTTGCCCATCTGAACACACTGTACAACAGTCATCCAAGAACGATAATAGTAGCCTCGCTTGGGCGCAGCTTCGCGAGCCTTGAGAATCATAAGCAGGGCTTGAAGGGTGCTCAGACGTGGAATGTCCATGAAAGAATCGGCGTGTCCTAAATTGTGTAAGTACCGTCACAATTCTCTCCATACAGCTTGACAGCACTTACGGGAAGCGAGGGCAAGCCATTGTTGGCCCTCACCCGGGTCCTCGGCCAAACGTCCACCCATAGCAAAGATAGCTTCCAGAATCAAAGGCGAAATAGCGTTTCGATCTGTGTTCCATTGTTGGTAGAAGACCGTCTTGCATAACACAGGAACGTAAGGATGAACGTGTGTGAAATAAAGGTCGAAATAATTGAGTGCTGTCTCGTCATCGGGCATTAACTCAGGCGGTATGCGAATCTTGTGACCAGGTGCAGGCTTAGGTAGATTGGCTGGGAACTCCTCATCATCTTCAATAGCTGGTTCCTCTTCACGTCTGAACGATGCCTTGTTCCTGAGATATGGAGCTATATGGACATTAGTACTGTATGGGTGAGCATGGGTATTATGAACCCTACCTGTACCAGTTTCATTGACCTTCAGCGTTCCCAAGAGATCTGCAAGGTCATGATGTTGATATTCTCCAGGTGAGTAGGCCTCTGGGGAGGGTTGCTGCTGAGCTTGAGGAGGCGGTGGTGGTTGGTGCATTGGAGGAGTGGGAAACACATTCTGGCCTGCATAATGCTGTTCCATCATTGAACCGGAAGGCGCAACAGCACCATAAGGCATGCCTCCAGGTTGCTGAGAAGTATCGTACTGAACATGCTGATATTGGGCACTTGGGTCAGGGTAACCTGGCTGAGGAGCACCGTACATAGCAGCTGGCGAGATCTTTGTGCCTGGGTTCATTACTTGATGTTGCATTGGCATTTGCTGATACTGATCTGAAGGGTTCATGGGTGTTGTGTCATAAGTCGTCGAGTCGTTGGCTCCATCGAAGCCATTTGGCCGTACGCAATGAAGCTTGAGTCTTATGCAGGCCGAGCATGGCCATGTGTTTGTAGTCGCAGCGTCGCATTTGATCTTCCGTCTTCTGCAACCTTCGCAAGCCCTCATAACTGCTGTGGTCTTAGCATGCTATTATTAAGTTTGTACCTTCACGGGTAATGATACCTTTCAACCGCTTATGGCGGTTGTGCTCGTCAACGAACACATAGTCTACACGTATGTTAGTTACCATGTCAAAATAGCTCATGAATATGCTATATGCTTCCACGCACTCTTTTGGGTCTCGCGCTGCGTATATTGCTGCGGCGCAAAGGAAAAGGAATTCATTTGGGACTGTTGTGGTAAGATTCGGCGAACAGTAGGGTCGTCGTTTGACATTATAAGCAGTACAGTACAGTTCCGAGGTTCGTACCTCTAAGAACGTCGAGTATTGACGATGACGGCGGTCAACATGAAAAATCGGTTCGCAAATTCAGATAAACGAGAGTCGGGAGATCGTCACAACAGATCGAGTAAATGGTAAATAGGTAGATGTTCGGAGTTTGGGAGTTTGCGCGCGATGGGGAGGAGAATCGCGGGGTGGAGGGATGCTCGTGGGGACAATGTCGTGACGGTGGGCGACAAAAGCAAGCAACGATGGGCTAACTTTGGGCGGTAGGTAAGGTCAAGATCCAAGTCGGGGCGACAAGACAATGGAGGTGTGCAACGTGGGTAGAGTAGAGTAGAGTAGAGTAAAGTAGGAAGAGATATAAACTATTTGTCGTGCAAAAGAAAAAAAGCGTAACGTAAGGAGGCGAAATCCGCAACAACAGACAGACAGACAAACAAGAGATATTGTATGGTATGTACGAAAGCTAGACCAGCTAAAAGACGTCCAGTATTAGAATAAATCGAGTTGGCTGGCTGAACTGGACGGGACTGGCTGGAACTGGACTGGCTAGGGGCGTGTCGGGGTATGGTACTACTATGTATGTAGATGATGGTGTGTGTTGGAAAGCTTAGAGCAAGGTAGTGGAAGTTAAAGTGAACCGTAGAATCGGGTGTTTAGAGCCACTGCGTGTGGCTTTGAGTTTTGACTTTGTCTCTCTTTGGTCTTGGTCTTGTTAGTTATTTCGTCTTTGCTTTTGCAGGGCAGGGCCAAGGGCGGCATCAAAACATGGGTGTGATGTTATAATATGTATCGGGGAAAGCTTGGCCTATGGGACTTTTCTTGGAAGAGTGAGTGAGTGAGTGCCCTGATCTGTCTGCGTATGGCCTGGCCTGGCCTGTGTTGGCCTGTGCTATGAGCCCTACCTGGGATGCTTTGCCTGACCGTCAGTCCCTCCTCACCACACTAGAGACTAGTGACGAGCAGATGGTGGAGAGTTTCGGGCTGGCGTTATTTGGATCACAGCAGGGCGACAAGACAAGACAAGACAAGCCCAGGGCTCAACTAACAGGGGCGGGACAGGAGACCAGGGGAGGGGAATGGGATGGGT